>PVIA01010856.1:0-32031 GCA_004024845.1 Tonatia bakeri | reverse complement strand
TGTCCATACTTTTCAAAGCAAATTTTAGATTCAACACAATCCCTATTAAAATACCAATAACATATTTCACAGATATAGAACAAACATTTCAAAAATTTATATGGAACCATAAAGAACCCTGAATAGCTGCAGCAATTTTGAGAAAGAACAAAGTTGGAGGGATTACAACCTGATATCAAACTATATTACAAGGCCACAGTAATCAAAAGAGTCTGGTACTGGCATAAGAACAAACACATAGATCAATGGAATGGAATAGAGAGCTGAGAAATAAACTCAAGTCTCTATGGTCAATTAATATTTGACAAAAGGAGCAGAAGCATAAAATGGAGTAAAAATAGCCTCTTTCAGAAATGGTGTGGGGAGATCTGACAGCTACATGCAAAAAAATATTACTGAACCACCAATTTACAGCATACTTTGTTCTTCTTTATCAAGATTGTTGTGGCTATGAGAAAGAGAGAGAGAGAGAGACAGAGAGACAGAGAGAGAGAGAAAGGGAGATGGTCTGTCAGAGAGTATCCAGCCGTATACTATAAAAAAGTGACATTTAGTGAATAAGATACAAGAAACAAGAAACATTGTACATGGGACAATGATGTCTCAGTCCCCTTCAATGTAGGCATCTTGGGACCTCATACAATTCCAATGACCATCAATTGGCTCATGGTATTTTCCTGAATCTCATCAATGGTCTGAAATCTCTTACTTTTCTAGGTGATTTTAGTTTTTGGAGAAGCCAAAAGTCTTAGGGCACTAAGTCTGGGCTGTAGGGGGGGCTGAGTCATCTGGATGATTTGGTGTTTCACCAAAAACTCTGCTGGAGATGTGATGCACAAGTGGATACATTGTTGTAATGAAGCTGGCAATCACCAGTTGCCCATAACTGTGGCCTTCTGAATCATCCCAATAGTTTTCAAGGAGGAATATTCAAGTTAACACAATGTTTGATGCAGATTCGTTGCTTTACTAACTCAGTCATTTTTAATGCAATGGTCATACAGCACACATGTTCACTAAATGGAGTCTACCACCCCCACTGACTAGTACAGTGAAGTCATGAGTGTTCACGCATGCGCATTCCAGTCCACTCCCCTTGGCTACCAGGTTATACCAGTGTTACGCAAAATGTTCTCATTATATTAACAATGGCTGGACTTTTTCAGGATAGACCTTGTGTGTGTGTGTGTGTCTGTGTTTGTGTTATTTAGAACAGTGATTATCAAATAGTAAGTGCTCAATAATTGTCACATGTTTTTCTTATATTAGTAATATTTTAAGTCTCTCTCTATATAAAATTGAATCTTTATGAGCCAGGTACTAATATTATTCCCTACACATCATAAAAGTTTTTATAGAGATAACATTTTCCTTTATTTTACAAATCAGAAAAGTGGAAAACTAAAGCACAAGGTCACACAGTTAGGGGATGACTTAGTGAGGATTCAAACCCAAGTAACTTGCATTCAGAGTCCTTTTTCTTATCCTTTATGTCACACAACTTCCCATAGAAACTTTTAAAAGAAAGACATCTTAATCCAAATACTTTGGAAATTTATTGACAATAAAATAATGAGGAATGGTAAGATAGGAAGACAATGGACAAAGAAATAATACAATGGCCTGAAATGTCAATAAGCTATTTATATCTACTCCTCTTTCTATAGCTCCAAACTTTCTATTGGTTGTCCATAAGAATCCATTATCTCATCACATTAAAATAACCTATATCTATATACGTTTCATATCTTTCCTGTGGCCTCACTTGACCCTTAGTTCATAGTATGTGACCCTGAACAGGAGAATTCTTTTCCTGAAGTAAAATGAGGGCTAAATTCATCATCCTCAAAGTTATATTTATGGGAAGGTTACACAAACACACACATTTATCACTCTTCAATGATAGAAGCCAACTGGCCTTCACATATAATTGGCAACTGTGAGTAAACTCATATATAAAATTCCTGCATAGTGTTTGCAAGAATGATCTAATAAAAGTTCCTTGGGGGATGGGGATAATGAAAAGGAGGGGAAGAAACTAATTAAAGAACATGTATGAATGACCTGTGGTCATGGACAACGGTGCAAGAATTGACTATGGGAGTGAGGGGTGGGACAGGCAGAGAAGAGCAAAGGGGGGAAAATTGGGACAACTGTAATGGAATAACAATTAAAAAATCTTTAAAAAGGTAGATTTTAGATTTTGGACCCCAAAGCTACACATATCTTTACCAAAATGGAATTCAATTTAATCTGCCACTGACTTCCAAATTCCCGATAAGAGACATGTAAATGTTAGTGGAGAGAATTATAGAAACTTTTTTTTCTGTCCCAATTTTTGTTCTTATTTTATATTTTTCACAATATTCATAAAATCAATTCCAGCTTCTGTAACATGTAGCACTGGGAAATAAGCTTTATGTGGTATTGTTTTGTTTTGGTTTATCATTGTTTTCTGTTCAATAACCTCATTATATATCATAAGATCTATTATCAAGTCAGAAATGAACAGCTAAAATAAAAGTCATCAGGGAATTAAAGACAATGGTAAGAGTGGCATTGGAGAGATTGGCTTTGTGCTATGGCATGGGTATAGAATGTTCAAATCCAGGAAATCATTAAAGTAGAATGGTAAGGATTTGAATATTACAATGTGTTTGAAGAAAAAGTCTAGTAAGAGTGAAAGATTGGAACAGAGATGATCTCCAGACAAGATAATCATAGCTGGGTATGTAGGTCCAAGTAAAGTTCTTTGCACATAAAACTTCTTTAATAAATATTTGTTGAATGAATAAATGAATAATATATATCTGGGTCCACTAGTATTGGCCTTAATGTAATTAGTGTGTTGGTTGAAGTTAACGTGGAAAATTTTGCATTTACCCAGTTTTTCTTTTTTTTTTTTTTACGTAACATTTCACATTCCAGTGCAAATGAGATTTTTGGGTGAGTAGGATCCATCAAAAAATTCTCAAATCACTCCCATAACCTTAGTTATTACTCAATGCATTATCATGATCACACCTGAGTTTAGATGTGGTACACAACAAAACATCAATCTATGGCAGCTATTGGTCAAAACAGTCAGAGAGTTTTCATGGTATAGTAACTTACTACTCAGGTGTCTTTATAATGAATAAGTCCATTGTATTCCTTTAAGCAAGTATGATTTTATAGATGGGAAAAAATATTAATCAATTCTCTTGGCACAGTGTTCTGATACAGTGACTATGTACATTGTTTATCTATTTCTAACAAGTGCTGGAATAGTGTACTATCAATAATTGTAAGTTGTCATTAAACATGACAGGACTCCATCTGAACTGTGAAATAAAAGGCATGGCTTGAAAACACATTTCCAGGTCCTAGAAAAATAGTGGAAATGATAGAAGAATAGCATCTGAGGACAGTACTGCAAATGCAAGCTTCATCTCTAGGTTGCAGAATCTACCTGAGTTCCTTGCCATGATTCCTCAACATGATGTCCACACTGAGTTAAAATTCTGCTAGTTCTATGATTTTTAAATTATTAACCTAAAAACAATCTCTCAGTTGGTTGGAATAAGGACTAAAGTGACTTATTTGAAAAGTCTAAATGGGTGGCATGTTTTCTCAGTCCTTCCATACATTAAGATTTACTTCTATCACCTTCACACATGGAAGTCTTCACGGGTGAATGTATCAATAAGAGATGTCAATTCCTTTTCCCACTAGAGCTCTTCAGGTGTTGTTATATTGCCTTTAGGACTAAGATGTCAAAGATAAATCTGGAGCCAGCTTTCTTTTCTTTTTTTTCTAAATTATCTTTATTAGTTTTTCCCTTGCTAGATGCCTGCAAGACTTTAAAATGTATCTTTACAATGTATAAGTTTAACTATATATTTAGATTTGGGTTTCTTTTCATTATTATTGCTCGAAGCTTAGTTAAACCCTTTCAATGTGAACACATGGGTATTTCTTCAACTCAGGAAAGTTGCACTCCACTATTTTTGTAACTCCTGTTACACTTGTTCCTCAGATACATCTGTTACTCATAGGCTAGATCTCCATGTTCTTTCCTCCATAGCTACCATTTTCACTCACATTTTCATCCCTTCTGTTTCCCTTGGGACTCCAGCAAAATTCCTAAGTTTTTATTCTATATTATTAACTCAATATTCTATAGTATATTTCTTCTTTTTGGTAACTCTAATATGCAGTTTGATTTCCTGATCTTCTACTGCATTTTTAGTTATGTTGAAACATTTCCTTATTTTGCCCATCATGCCAGCATCTCAGAAAGTTGTCCAAATGACTTTGTGCTTTTGTATCTTCAAGGCATGTTTTTCCTGCAGTAGTTTAGGATGTCAAAGAGTTTTAAGATATTTTTTCTGGATCTTGCAGGAACTCATTTACTGTGATATTCTGTTCTTTTAAATTTTATGTTTCATTTCCCCATTCTGCTGTATTGTTTTCATAGCCCGTGTGCTGAGTTATTGTTCACTTATTTTCAAATTAGGCAAGTTCTCTTCAGACAAAATATTTGGCAACAGAACCAATGAGTTGTTTTCTCTTGATCCCAGTCTTTGCTAACTCAAAGAATGGTTGAATATGTTTTTTGGTCCATAGTTAGATGATAGGTTATGCCCACATATTTTAGTCCTATTTCCAGTTTTTAGTTGCCATGCACTTAACATAGTTTTGCTCTACTTTAATAACTTTTTCTACATGCAACCTTGTTCCATAATATACAATAAAATTTATAATTTCCAGCCCCCAGCTGTAACAGTTAATTTGTGAATCTTTCTTACATGTTTCCAGGATGAAATATACTGCTACCAATTGTCCTGTCATTTTTCTGGGAGTTGCAGTCTCTCCACAAACATAGAAAGATGGATGGGGGTAGGAATATCCTGTTTGCCTCACAAGATAGTACCTTCCCAGTAGAGATATGGTTGATCAGAGTTCTGGTTAGTATAGATCCTGGGACTCTGAGCCATGGGCTACAGTATAGAATTGCATAATCTCACCCATCTTACTTTTATGAAACAAATTTCTTGCTGGTTTCATAGTCTGGACTCATTAGCCCAGATACTGTCTTTTGTTTTTGGTTTTGTTTGTTTATTTGTTTTTATCTTTTGCTCTATGTGTCCTCAGCATTTTCTATGGATTTATAATATTTTCATGGAAAGTTGAGAGAGACATCAGGGTCTAAAGGTCAGATATATTTTAAACCAAAAATTGCTAATCAATTATTCAGTACTGCATATTTATAGATGGATAAAAAAGAGTTTGACAGGATTGATCAAATTAATCATCACTACTGGAGAAAACATCTCAATGCTCTATTATTGGTTAATAGTTTCATCATCTATTTAGAATGATAGAATACCACACACACAAAAAGCTACCTTGATCAATAACTAAAAAAATAGTGCTTCCTTTCAAGTACTCTTACAGAAAAAAATCTAGCTTAGAAAATCCACTTACTACAGTTGTTTCAAGTGGTATGGATATCTTATTTTTCTGATATCAAGTATATAATTGAAGTTAATTTGCTTAACTCATGAAGGCTGTAATAAGTTTTAAAGTTTAACACTATAATATTAATAAATAATTTATAAATTTATACTCTACCTTGATAACTTAAAAATATTACTGGGTACATTAAAAATATGCCCCTCCACAAATATAAGGGTTTAGTTAACCCAAAACCTACCATTTTCCATATGCCTCATCCTCACCATAATATCATCTGCTAAATCCAAGTTGGCATCCTCACCAGAAGTGAATAGACTCCTTCAGTACCTTCCTTGTGCTTTGTGTTGGTAGCCAAAAGCTCTTTTGCCTTGCCTAAATTGTCAAGTCCATCTGCCAGTAGTCTCTCCAGCTCATTATGCCATCTGCCAGGCATTGACCTATCACTCCCCTTGGTCTGGATGCCACATTGTATGTGTCTGGCATCTCCAAATATTCCCTACTGTCTCACATTCTTCCAGAATATGGAGAAATGACTCAACCTGACATTTCAAATCTAACTAGAGCTGGAGCAAAAAAGAAAAACTGATATTTTACCCTGTGAATCATTCCAGACTATTCAATGCAATAAGTATGCTCTCAAAATAGCACTGGAGTTTTTCACTGTAGAATAAAGTGGTCGGGAATTTTTTTCTGCGGAATACTGACTGAAGGGAAGGCAAATGTTCATTTATATTCAGTGACTTTTCTGAGTAAACATGAGAAATTTTGAAAGTGATATATATTTAAAAGCTTTAAGTTAAAATTTAACCTTCTAAATACAGTGTTAACATTACTGGGAGACAGCACAGAGAAGAAAAGAAAGCACAGGTTTGCAGTATGCAGACAATGACAGAATTTCAGCCCTGTTTTACTTGCTCTAGGAGACCTTGGACAATGTTTTTAGCCCTTTGGAATTTTAGCTTATTCATCTGCAAAATGGGGATAAAACCATAGGAATTTACTAAAGTTGTGTACCCTGATGCATTATGTTCATTTTAATACACTTAAAAAATCACTCAGTCACTACGTGGTTGGTTTATAGGGAGACTCAACACTGAAAGAGTTACTGCCCTTATGTAGGAGTTACTACCCTTAAAGTAACTCATGGAGTGTTGTTTGGAAGCTGAGAAAAGAGTCCCTGTAGTAAAAATATGCTCCCCTTCATTTTTTGTATTGAGTTCTGACATTTCAAAGGAGGTTAGGCACTAGTATATGATGATAACCCACCAACATTATAAAACTTTCTACATATTGACAGAAGCCTGTTTTTGTGGACATTGTTATCTCTAGATCAATTTAAAATTTGCACTATTTTGTTTCTAATGAGTGGAGGATAAAAGAACCACTAAATTGAATGAGAGATCATTGACAGCTGTATCAAAGAGAACAGAAAATATTCATATCAACAGACATATACACACACTTCTAATGGAGAAACATTCCTGAGTATTGTTTTGAAATACTCATTTATTAAAAAATTGCATTCATTCTTTAAATATCATGGAAAGCAATTCAATCAAGCTGTTATGAGCAAACTGTCATCCTGTTATACCAACATTCACTGAATAAAATGATAAGATAAGCATAAACCACTTATTAACACAAAAAAGCATTGAAATGAAAAAGAAGTATAAAATTTTGTTTTTATATTGCAGCAGAGGACAATAATCCTGATGTATAGAATGGTAGTTATGGTGTTTTTATAAAACCATTAGGTGAATGATAACATATTTTAATAAATAGCATACAAAACTCTCCAGCACAAGTAAAATGAATATACATGTCTAAGACCTACACAAAGACATATGTATGTATATATAGATACACATGGACAGAATGCAATACTATTTTAAGAATTTTAATTTTTTTTATTTTTTGAAAGAAGAAAATGTTCGATATAATATATTCAAATTACAAAAGTAGTTTTAAACTTAAAATGACCAACAACAACTAATAACTCTCACTGACTTAGGTCCTGTCTACCTCAGCCAGAACTCTCAAAGACACTATCAAGGGTGTCAAACTCATTTTCCCCCGGGGGGCCACAACAGCCTTGCGGTTGCCTTCAAAGGGCTGAATGTAATTTCAACTCCTTAACAGTTAAGGAGTAGTTACATTTATACAGTCCTAAAAATTATTTCAGCCCTTTGAAGTCAACCACAAGGCTGATGTGGCCCCCTGGTGAAAATGAGTTGGACACCCCTGCACCACATTGAAGATAATTCGTAGAAAAATAGACAACATTAGCTTATTAGTACCAGAGATAGAACAACAAAAAATAGTAAAAATTTAAGGGCAGTGTTTTGTCAAGGCCTAGCCTGCCTGCTATAATATGTAGTTAACCCCTGTTCTGTACCTCCTTACATAATACCCGGAAGATTTGCTGTATCTCTTGAAAATATTAAAGACCATTATTAACTTAAATCATATTGCTTGCTTAAAATGTCCTACTTCAGATCTATTGCACTAAAGGGGTGAAAATATTTTAAAGCTGAAACTTTTTTGAGGGAAGAAAGAGTATTGATTAGAACTTTCTTTAACAAAGCTTTTGTGGTTTTTAATTACTTTGTAATGCAGAAAGACATATACATGGATATGAATATTATTATATGTACCTACAACATTTAATCTCCCCAGAATGCCCTATTTCTAGTTTGCAGTTACTTTATAACCAATCTATATTTTTTTCATTTAACAAAAGTATTTAGCACTGACTAAATGCTGGGCACTAGGCTTGCTGCTGGTAATACAAGAGAGAACAGAATGCCCATGGTTCCTGTCTTCATGGAGTTTGTGGAATTACTGTGTGCTCATTAAAAATTCAAAGAGAAGACAAAACTGTGGTTTAGTGTAACTTTCAGGAAAATTTACATTAAGGTTTTTTGAATAATTAACCCTAGAGTACAGGGCTGACTGGTTTGTAATTGGCTCTGTGTTTAACAAAATTCTCTAAGCCTTCATTGAGTTACCATGCTTGACTATTTTTATCCAGCCTGTCTCTTTTCATAAACAGAGCCAATATGAATATACAGATGTGACTTCATAAATAAAGCCCTATGGGTTTATATTTGTCATCTGTCATTCTCAATGTCGACAAAGAACCATATAAAATATATTTGAGTAGGTAGCTATCTTTGTACTTATTACTCCATCTAAATGCAGATGTCACCCCCATTTTAATGTTGTATTCCCTAGGATCTCAAGGGTGGGAGGTGCTTTGAAGTGTTCTGTTTCCCTAATACAGAGGTGTGTTCATTTTCCATAAAATGTCAAAGGCCTTTTTAATCTACTTTTACAATATCTTACTACTTCATACTTCATAGTGTACATATATTCTGAAACTTCAGGTTAATTATTGGTTTACTGAAAATGCATTTACTGTTAGCATTTTGTATTTCAAGATAAGGAAATATACTAAGAAGCATAGAGAATGCTGCATTTAAATTTAACCCTATTAACAATCTTCTAGACAGGGTCAATTTGTAATCTTTCATAGATACTGAAGATTGAGATCATGTTTTAGATAAGTATAAATAATCACAGAGTTAGTCTATAAAAGATTGTCTCCAACTACATAGCATAGATTCTTTATTCAGTGAATAGTTGTTCAATTCTCCCTTATGAATTATGTAGTATGATATATAGATTTATGAGAATAGATTGGTCTTTTATTTATAATTTAAGTATCCTTAATTTTTAATGTAAACATACTTGTGAAACTGATTAAACATTTATTTAATTAAATTATAATACAATTACTTCACAATTACCTTTAAAGGTAGATAAAAAGGATATAGAAAATATGACTAGTAATTTTATAGTATGTCTAGACATGAGGTGATATAAAAGCTATTACCATGATATAATATTGATTTAAAAAGCAAGATAAAACAGTATGTAAAGTCTATGATTAATTCATAACTATATTTATTCATATAGGAATATATTTTACTGTAAATAGACTGAAATATTAACAATGTTTATCTTTGAATTGTAGGAATATGGATGCTTTTTGTTTTCTTTCTTATACATATTTGTGTTTTCCAAATATTATAATGTGGTCATGTATTAATTTATAACTCTAAAACATTTCAAGCCTTGGTTGGTTGGAGTGTTGTCCCATGCACCAAAAGGTCACAGGCTCAATTCCTGGTCAGGGCACATATGTAGCCTTTGGATTTGATCCCCATTTGGGGTGTATATGGGAGGCAACTGATCAATGTTTCTCTCTATCTATAAAATTAATAAGTGTATCCTCAGGCAAGGGTTAAAAAACATCAAACATGATTTGTAGATAGGTGATAAAATTTTATATAGATTTAATGATTCCTCTTACAAGTGATTATAAAGTCTTGGTGCTTTAGAATGTAAGCTGTAGTTATCTAAAAAAATCCATTTATGTTGACCAACTTAACTGTCCACAAAACCAAAATGAAAGAGACATTGGTATATTCAGAATTAAAGTCCAGATTGCCATATGTATAATGCTTCTAGTCAAGTAACAAGACTGTGTTTATGGGACACTCTATAAACAAAACATTCCATTAAATGTTCCTGTCCAAATATAATAGTCTACCAGATGAGACAAAACCTGCAAAAAGCACTCTGTAAATTAGAGAATGTTACACAATTGTTAGTTGTTATTAATTATTTTGACATGTCAGTGTTCATTAAATGTCAGACAAAATTTATTTGCACAAAGACACACTTGTAGAAGAGCATTCTCTTGTGGAGTAGCTTTGTACAGCCTTTTTAATGTTTTACTACACTCTACATTCATGTGGTTAGAAGTTTCTCATCCCAATTTTAAGAACTTTTTCAAAAAGCTTAGAAATTGATTGAATGATGGAGAGAACAGACAAGAAAGAGATCCCACTTCAAATAAGTCAGAGCTTATTACTTTGTCAGCACTATGGCATTTGCTACTTTGTTTTAAATTACTGAAGTACAGCATTAGCCTTAGGACATAAATACTTGCAAAAGAATCTTTAAAACTGTATAATATGGTATGTATGCATCCACAACAATAGTCCTCCATGATGCTATGGGCTTCAAAACCAGGACGAGATCAAGTTAGGAAACAAGATTAACAATCAACTATCCTCCTATTAAGTGATCCTTAGATAAGTATTCTGCTGCCTAACAAGCCAATAATAACTTTTAAAAGAGTTGTAAACATTTTTTGAGGCATCAAGAGCCCCATCCCAACAGTGATAATGCAGCACAACTTTGATATAAATAAAAAGATAAAAATTAATAATTAGAAAAATAAAGTTCATTCCAGCATATGTTAGAGGAATGAAAAATATATAAATTTATGTATAAATATAAATTTACATGTATATTCTCCCAACTCCACAGGTAAACATTACTTCCATGTTGTAGAAGTCGCTTTTACTAGACAACTGCCTATTTGTTGCTTGCAGTTTTGCATCATCTATGGAACTATAATTTATATCTAGTAAAATGCATACTTCCTGAGGAAATTTTACCTATCTGTACATATTTTTGTAACAGTCATCTAGATCAACATTACATTTTCACCACTCCAAAGATGCTGCTTTTCCAACATCACCTTTCCCAGTAAATACTTCTTCAATGTTAACTACTCTTCTGATCTCTCCTACCATAATTAGCCTTGTTTGATCCAGAGCCTCATATAATGTGAATTGTACAACATACGTTCTTTTGTGCCTGACTTCATTTTTGGTTTGACATACTGTATTTTTTTTTATTCGTCCATGATGTTCCGTATGTTGGTAGTTTGCACTTTTTATTGCTGGATACTATTCCATTTTGTGAATATCCCACAATTTGTTTATCTATTCCAGCTTGATGGATATTTGGTTCATTTTTTGTGTTTCTTGTTTGGCCTATTATCAAGAAGGTTGCTAAGAACATACCTGTACAAATCTGTCCTTGGACAAATGTACTCATTTTCATTTTTCTTTAGTATATACCTGGTAATAAATTTCTGGATCATGAAGTAGACATATTTTTAATTTATGAGATTGTCAAATAACCTTCCAAAGTGACTGTATAACTATTCTACATGCCCAATAGCGATAAATTACAGATCTTTCTGTATTTTTAATTGGCTTAGTAAAGATTTTAGCTAAAATTATTAATGGAAGCATTGCTTAAATATCTAATGTTTAATTCTTTATTCACATATTTGCCTACTAGATATCCTATCATAAATAAGGAAGAATAAGTAAATTAATTTATAAGACTGTAAGCATCTTTGTAATTGACAGTTTTTTACAAGTACCCACTTTTCTGAACTCCTATATAATTTTCTCTGTACCTTCCTGAAGGTACTTAGCACTTTCAACTCTATGCAGAATTTATGAAATCCAGACTAACTTTCTGAATATATCTGCCTACTGCCATCAAAGTGGATGGGGCCACATGGGAAAAATGATCTCTCAGCAAATCCTTAGGAATGCAGAACTGGTTTCAGAAGGATAGAGGAAATGGGATAATGTAAACAACTGTGAGAGTGCCTGCTAGCAGGATATAGCCCATAGAGTACACAGGCAGTGGAGCAAATCTGCAAAGGGCAATGAGATTATGGCAGCTGTTGCCCAGAAACAAGAGATCTTTTGTCAGCAGCAGTATTAATATAATAAGATGGGCTATAATAATGCTGTTAAACCTTCAGTTACTGAATGCTTCCAATATGCTTATCTAGTTTAATCTTCAAATTAATGTTATGAAGCAGCTACTGCTATTACCCCATTTTAGATGTGGAGAAATGGAGGCTCATAAATGTGAGATAAATTACCCAAGGTCAAACCACTAGTAAGTGTTGGAGCTAGGACTGGAATGCGGGCTATGTCTCCAGAGCCAGTGTTCTCTGCTTGATATAATATTGTCTCATGGAGATGGCTGTGCTGGATTAATGTGCCTTAGAATTCCAATTTAGAGAGACATACAAACTAGAGTGAAATCAGGTCATAATGAGTTACCTAGAGAGAGACAACTGTGAAAATGACGATAATGTGTAAAATGAATGTATAAATAAGTGCTGATTATGTAGAGCAAGCTGTATAAATCGATGGTAGAGGAATCCAGTATATATGATTTGTGCTAATTAAGGAAGAATTCCTGCAATAGAATATTTTTAAAATCAAGTCTCTAATAGAAATCAAATACAGATATAACCAGGGAGAATGGTCACTGAGCAATTAAGTGTTAACCTATGGAGGCAGATATACAGAAGTTAAGAAAGTTTCGTTAAGAATGAGAAGTTAGTTTTCTTGGCTAAAGAGAGAAAATCATGTTAGAGAATATCTAAAAATAAAGTTGGTGAATTGGAGCATAATGAGATAGGAAAGTGAGAGTTGATGCAGACCATAGATACTTGATAATAGAAATCTTACAAAAGGTGGTGGTAAGAAACTGCAGACTTTTGAATAGGGAAATGGCATAGTCAAAATGGTTTTAAAGTAAGATGATGATTGTTCCACCGAGCAGCAGAGTTTTAGGAAAGGCAGAGGACAAGTAAACCAGATACTCTTATTTTGGATAAAATTAAGTCTAAGGTTTTAATGTGCTTTAAATTCATCTATCAATGTATTTTCTATTGCAATATATCTTGATCACAAATGATTTAATGAATGCCAAAGGTTTTAAATGGCTACTTTTTATGACAAATAGGTAAAAGTCTAAGCATGTGAAAAGACAGTATTTTCTTTATTATCATTCTATAGTTGATACATTTACCCAATTTGGAAAGATAAATTTAACTATCATTTAAAATTTCACTTTAAGAGATTTTAAATATTTTTGGATATCTTTGGAAGTTAATTTATGTTATGGAATGACATTTCCTTTTATAAAATGTAAAGGTGGCTTCTAAGGAGGAGGCAGATTAAAAAAAGATCAGATGAATAATGCTATGCTAGATAAAATGAATTATATTATATGGTATTTGTCTTTTACCACCTGGCTTATTTCACTGAGCATAATGCTCTCCAGTTCCATCCATGTTGTCGCATAGGGTAGGAACTCCTTTCTTATTTCTGCTGCATAGTATTCCATTGTGTAAATGTACCACAGTATTTTGATCCATTCATTTACTGATGGGCATCTAGGTTGCTTCCAGCACTTAGCTATTGTAAATTGTGCTGCTATGAACGTTGGGGTGCATGAGTTCTTTTGAATTGGTGTTTTGGGATTTTTAAGATATAATCCTAGCAGTGGTATTTCTGGGTCAGAAGGCAGTTCCATTTTCAGGTTTTTTCTTTTTAATCCCATACTGTTTTCCACAGCGGCTACACCAGTCTGCATTCCCACCAACAGTGCACTAGGGTTCCCTTTTCTCCACAACTTTGTGAGCACTTCTTATTTGTTGATTTGTTTAAGATGGCCATTCTGACCACTGTGAAGTTGTATCTATTATAGGTGGAACCTAACCAACAAAGCAAACAAGCAAGGAAAATATAACCAGAGACATTGAAATTAAGAACAAACTGACAGTAACCAGATGGGAGGTAGGAAGGGATAATGGGGGATAATAGGGGAAGGGTCATCAAGGGACATGTATAAAGGACACACGGACAAAGCCAAAGGGGTGTGAGATCGAGGGTGGGAAGTAGGGATGGCTGGAGTGAGGGGAGTGATGGGGGCAAATGGAGACAAATGCACTTGAACACCAATAAAAGACAAACAAACAAACAAACAAACAAACAAATATTGGTAGCCTGGGAATACAATAAGGTTTTTTCTAAAGAAAACTGGTTACAGTTATGATATTGTTTGGATTAATTACTTAATTAAACAAAAGCCACTTTTACTTCAATAGCAAGAAAATTAGGGTAGCTAATGTGATAGCAAATAAAAGTTTTCATTTGGAAACTGGTCGCCTATTGGAAAATACTCATCTAAAGTCATAGATAACTTCACCAGTGGAAAAAATGGAGAGTAAAAATCACAGTGCAGTGCCAATTACATTTAGTTCTACAGATATCTTTTTTTATTCCTCTAAATGTTTTATTACAAATGGAAAGTTTTTTCATCAACTGCTGATTTCATTTGTGCTTAGAAAGCTTTCAGTTACCACACTAAAGGAAAAATAAGAGGCAGCCCAGATAGTTCTATAGATATCTTAACTCTTCTATTTATAAACCTAAAGAGGAATGGAGTAGTGTGGCAGCTTGATTAGATAGGCAATACGAGCCAGGTAATGCTACACACAAAAAAATATACAGGGGTGGGCAAAAGTAAGTTTACAGTCATAAGCATGTGAAACAGAGTTTATTCTTGTATTATTATTTATTGATTATTGTATTATTTTTCATAGGAACAACCATATACCCACTTTTGCCCACACCTGTATATTATACCATTTATTGTGTAGGTGACATGTAGAAAATAGAAAATGGTACAAAACTACTACTCTTGTTCTCTCAATTTTACCTTATATTTTCTTTTAATATAGTTGTTGTTTTTCAAAAGTGTTCATCAGTTAAACTTTGCAGAACTTTGTTTTTAAGAATTTAATACCAAAGAAACTCTTGCTTCTCTGGCCAAACTTTCTATGACTTTTCCCCTTATTCTTTATATTAAATGAAGCTCTGATTTTTTCATTCATTTATTCAGCATACACCTATTGAGTAGTTACAATTTGTAAGCATTATGCTAAGTGTTGTGATTATAAATATGAATAAGACCCAAGGCTATTTTCCGACATTATTTTCTTTTTTCTCTCCCTTGGCAATGCAGCTCTGAACTTTCTTCCAAATTCTAGCCTGCTATTTCCAATTTCCTTACTGATATCTTTCTGAATGTCATGATACCACAAGACATAAATGTCCAAAACCAAATTTGTCATCTATTCCATCATAATTTTTACTCCATATTATATATTTAATTAATTTATATTTTTTCCTCAATCTTCTCACCTGTTTTATGTATTCAATTAGGTCTTCTCTGAAAATATTGGGTTGGCCAAAAACTTCTTTAAATTTTTTCCATACTATGGCTCTAGTAGTGCTTAGCTGTCTTTAACTTCATTTGAAACAACTTTGTTAGATTGTATTGTGACAACTGTCATATCAGTGTGAATGTAAAAAACTGTAAATTTTTGTGCAGCCATTTTAATATTGAAGATGGGAGAAAATATGCATTTTTGCATAGTATTCTTTATTATTTAAAGAAAGTGAAATACCCCTGGCTGGCATAGCTCAGTGGATTGAGCGCGGGCTGCAAACCAAGCATCGCAGGTTCGATTCCCAGTCAGGGCACATGCCTGGGTGGCAGGCCATGGCCCCCAGCAACCGCACATTGATGTTTCTCTCTCTCCCTCCCTTCCCTCTCTAAAAATAAATAATAAATAAAATCTTAAAAAAAAAGAAAGTGAAATGCAAAAAAAAAAGATTTATGCACTGTACGGAGAAGGTGCTGTGACTGATTGAATGTGTCAAAAGTGGTTTGAGAAGTTCCATGGTTCTATTGACTTTTTGGCCAAATAATTCTTTGCGGTGTGGCTTTCTTATGCATTGGAAGATGTTTTGCAGCTCTGGCCTCTACCCACTAGAAGCCAATAGCAGGAGATAGCTGATATACTCAAAATATTCACATCAATAGTTATTGGTGAAAATGAAAACTGTATCTTTTATTTTTCGGAAAAAACTAAAGAATTTTTGGACAACCCAATATAACCCATACTTCAAGCACATTCAAAATCACTGATGGTGAAAAACAGATCCCAGACCAGTAAAAGAGAGCTGAGAGCCCAGAAATAAACCCACACATATACAGGCAACTATTTTTTGAGAATGAGTCAAGAACATACAATAGAGAAAGAAAAGTCCTTTTAATGAATGCTGCTAGAAAAACTGGTCAGTCATATGCAAAAGAATGAAATTAGTCTACTTTCTTATACCATACAAAAATTAATGCAAATGGTCTAAAAATTTGCATGTAAGATCTGAAACAATAAAATACATAGAAGAAAACATAGGCACTAAACTTATGGACATTTGGTCTGAAGTATTTTTGTGGCTTTGACTCCAAAGGCAAAGGAAACAAAATAAAATACATATGAATTAGACTATATCAAACTACAAAGCTTCTGCACAGCAAAGAAGCCATCAACAAAACAAAAAAGCAACCAAATAGGAGATACTTGCAAATATACTTCAATAAAAGGCTAATATCATATATATTCATATCTATATCATATATATTCATATCTATATATGTTCACATTATATATATGAGTATATATATAATATATATGTGCATATATATAATCTCATACAACTCAACAACCAAAAAACAAATAATCCAGTTAAAAATGGCAGAGGAATTATGGAAAATAGTATGGAAGGTCTTCAAAAAATTAAAAATGGAACTGCCATATGACCTAGCAATTCCCCTTGTAGGTATATATCCAAAAAAATCCAAAATACTAATTAGAAAAAAAAATATATGTACCCCTATGTTCATTGTGGTGTTATTTACAATAGCCAAGAAATGGAAGCAGCCCAAGTACCCATCAATTTACAAGTGGATAAAAAAGTGGTAGTACATGTACAAAATAGAATGTTACTAGGACATAAAAACTGAAATCTTACCATTTGCAACAGTATGGATGGACCTAGAGGGTATTAGGCTCAGTGAAAGAAATCATTCAGTAAAAGATAAATACCACATGATATCACTTATATATGGAATCTAAAAAGTAAAATGAATGAATAAATATAATTGAAACAGATCCATAGACACAGGGAGAATCCTGGTGGTTGCCAGAGAGGATGGGCTTTGGGGAATGGGTGAGAGAGTTGAAGGGATTAAGAAGTAAAACTTGGTAATTACAGAATAATCACGGGGGTGTAAAATACAGCATAGGGAATAGAGTCAATAATATTGAGAATACTATGTATGGTGGTGAGTGGGTGCTGGAAATATCAGAGGAAACACTTTGTAAAGTATATGATTGCCTAATCACTGTGCTGTACACCTGGAACTAATGCAAAATAACACTGAAAAGAAAAGAAAATGACAAGAAAAAATGGTCAGATGACCCCAACAGACTCTTTTCTCAAGAAAACATATATATAAATGGTCAACAGACATATTAAAAATGTTCAACCTCACTAGCTATTAGGGAGATGCAAATCAAAACTACAATGAGATACCACCTCATACCTGTTAGAATGGCTATTAACAAAAATACAAGAAATGACAACTGTTGAAGAGGATACAGAAAAAAAAGGGAACCCTCACACTCTGCTGATAGGAATATAAATTGGCACCACCACTACAGAAAACAGTATAAAGCTTTCTCAAAATTTTAAGACTAAGACTACCATATGACCCAGAAATCCCTGTTCTGGGTATTGACCCAAAATATGTGAAAACACTGACTTGTAAAAATATATGTACCCCTATAGTCATTATAGCATTATTTACCATGTTCAAGACATGAAAAAAACCCTAAGTGTCCCTTAAGGTATGACTGGTTAAGAAGATGTGGCCCATATATACAAGACAGTAACAGCCAAAAAAAGATGAAATCTTGTTATTTGCAACAACATTGATGGATCTTAAGAGTATCATGCTAAGTGAAGTAAGTCAGACAGAAAAGGAAAAAAATGCATGATTTCACTCATATGTAGGATATAAAATAAAAAGGAACAAACAAACAAAAAGAAGCTCATAGATACAGGCAATAGAATGGTGGTTACCAGAGGGGAAAGGGTATGGGAAGGGCTAAGTGGGTAAAGGAAGTCAAATATATAGTAGTGGAAGGTAACTGGACTTTAGGTGGTGAGCACACAGAGTTTACAGATGTCTAATTATAATGTTGTGAACCTGGAATTTATATGATGTTATTAACTAATGTTACCCAATAAATTCAATTTTTATAAAATCATTGATAGGGACTTCCATTTCTGGTCATGATTTGACCTGTAAGTTAATGATGTAAAAACTAGACAAAATATACAAAACAGATGTTTTTCTATATTGGAAGGTCAAAAACCATAGAATGGGAATGCCTGCTTCAAGCAAAATGGAAAACAGGGAACAAATTTACCTTCCCTCTTGAAACAACTAAAATTCTGGTCAAAATATAGGAAACATTTCTTAGACATCAGACATTAGCCAACACAGGACAATGATTCCTGAGAGGTGGGAAATAAATGAGGTGAGCCCTACAACTGCACCCAGCCTACCTCATTGAGAGAGGTTCCATGATGCAATGCAGTGGCAAAAGCTGGAAGGAGCCTGACAAACTCTTTGCACTGAAGAAATGAGTTGAGTTACCAAGGAGGTGAAAAATGCTAGAGTTCACAGGAAAGACTCATGGAGAGGTGAGTGTTGCTTTGAGAGATCCACAGATCTGTAGAGGGTTCCTCTCGAGTCTTGAGTCATGTATTGATCAGTGGCTGCATGTGCAAAAATGAATACAGACTTCTTGTCGGAAATAATGCAAGCCAGAAAGACAATAAAACAATGTCTAAACTGTTGGAAGGTTAAACTGTCAACTTAGATATCTACATACAGGGAAATGTTCTTCAAAAACAGGAGTAAAATACATACTTTTTCAGAAGGATGAAACTAGAGAGAAATCTAATGGACCTGCATAATAAGAAATGCTAAATAAAGTTATTTAGAGTAAAGAAAATGATACTAAATGAAAATTTGATTCTAGACAAATAATAAAGAATGATACAAATGTTAAATGTGTGGGCAAATATAAAGAATATTTTTACAAAATTTTAAACACAGTGGCAATTTAAAGCAAAAATAATAGCACTGTATTGTGTCTAAAATATGTAGCAGTGCCTTTTAAAATAACAATAACACAAAAGATGTATAAATAGAAATATACTATTATAAAGTTCTGTTATTCTTAAATTATATGTGAATTCTTAAATTAATTATTAAATTAATATGGTAATATTAATTGAAGAAAATTATGACGAGTTAGAGATGCATATTACAACCTCAAAACAAACACTTAAATGAAACGAAGTGACATGGCTATTAAACAAAGTGTGGATATAAAATGGAAATTCAAAAATGATAATTTCCCTCAATTAATGAAGGAAATGATAGAAATTAATGAACAAATAAAATATGGGACAAATAGAAAAACATAGGAAATAATAGATTTAATGCTAAAAAAGTAAAAAATGTATTAAACATAAAATTTCTAAACACTTAAGTTAACAGGCAGAAACTATAAAATGTTTAAAAGTAAGACCTAACTTTATACTGTATAGACAAAATTTATTTATTTATTTATTTTACAAGATTGTGCAACAATCACCACCATCTAATTCCAGAACATTTTTAGCACCCCAAATAGAAACTTCTAACTGCCAGGAGTGATCTTCATTTCCCTCCCCATTACACCCTCATATAATGCGTGTTTTTGGTGTATAGTTTCTTTTACTAATTAGAGAAAACTTTAAATATAAAGATTAAGATTGGTTAGAAGTGAAAATGATAGAATAAGATATACCATGGAAACCTTAATTATATTACATCTCAATTGGCTATATTAATGTCAGACAGAGTAAGCTTCAGGACAAATGAATATCACCAGAGGGCATAAGGAACATTTTACAGGTACAGAGGTTTTATTCATTAAGACCTAATAGTCCTAAATGTGATGTATTTAATAACAGATATTCACAATACATAACACAGAAAATGACAGAAAGGAAAGAAAAAAATAAACAAATCCTCACTTACAGCTAGATACTTTCATACTGCTTTCCAGGTAATGAGAAAAACAGAAATCATTAAGGGTATAGGTGACATAAGAACACTACAAATAAACAACTTGCCCTTTTCATATATCTTGTTGTGAGAAGTGTCTATTCAGGTACTCTACCCATTTTTAATTGGGTTGTTTGTTTTGTTGTTGCTGTTGTGTTTTATGAGTTCTTTATATTCATAAAAAGAAAATTACTTGACCTAATTGACATTCATGTAACTCTAACAAAGCAGAATATTCTTTTTTTTTTCATGTATACATGGGCATTCTCCAAGATAACCCATATTCAGGGCCACATGGCAAGTCTCAATAAAGTTGAACAGATTGAAACTATGCTGTGTCTTTGAACCTGAATAAAATAAATTAAAAACCAACAGGTAAAGGATATCTGAAATATATCCAATATTTGGCAATTAATTAGCACCCTTAGCTCAAATAAAAATCACAGGGAGCCCTGGCTGGTGTGGCTCAGTGGATTGAGTACCAAACTGCTAACCAAAGAGTTGCTGGTTCCATTCTCAGTCAGGGCACAAGCCTGGGTTTCAGGCCAGGTCCCCAGTTGGGGGAGTGTGAGAAGAAACCACACTTGATGTTTCTCTCCCTCTCTCTCTCCCTTCCCCTCTCTAAAAATAAATGAATAAAATCTTTTTTAAAAAGAAATCACAAGGAAATTAGAAAATATTTTGAAGTGAATAATAATGAAAAAAGATATCAAACAAGTGAGATACAACTCATGTAGTTTTCAGAGGAAATTATATAGCATAAATGCTCATATTAAAAAAGAATGGGGCCATGGCTGGTGTGGCTCAATGGATTGAGTGCAAACCAAAGAGATAGTTCGATTCCCAGTCAGGGCACATGCCTGGGTTGTGGACCAGGTCCCCGATGCAGGGTGTGTAAGAGGCAACCACACACTGATGTTTCTCTCCCTCTTTTTCTCCCTCCCTTCTCCTCTCTCTAAAGATAAGTGAATAAATTTTTTTAAAAAGCAGAAGAATGTCTGAGATGATTGATTTAAGATGCCTCCTTATGCATGTGTAAAATAAAAAAAGCAAAATAAACCTAAAATAGAAGGAAAGAATCAAGATAAGAAAACCATGACAGAGAACACAAATAAACAGTAAAGGAAACAAAAAGGTTGTTTTTACAAAAGGAAAAAACAATCAAAGGTCAATTAAATTGGTAAGCTTCTAGTCAGTGATGTCAAACTCATTTTCACTGGGTGCCATATCAGCTTTGCAGTTGCCTTCAAAAAACCAAATGTAATTTTAGGACCGTATAAATGTAACTACTCCTTAACTGTTAAGGAGTTGAAATTACATTCGGTCCTTTGAAGGCAACTGCGAGTCTGATGTGACCCCAAGTGAAAATGAGTTTGACACCCCTGCTCTAGATCCAATGGATTTAGAAATAGGGAACAATGATGAATATCAGGTATGGAAAAGAGAAAATTACTAGAGATCCAACAGATATTAAAAGAATAAGAGAATATTATGAATAAACATATTTATAACCAATAAATTTGATAACTTTGATGAAATAGACAAATTCCTTCAAAGATATGATCTTCTAAAAATGACCAAAGAATGCATAGAAAATAGAAATATATCCATTAAATAAATTGAGTCTATAATAAAATGCATTCTCACAAAGAAAACCTTAGGCCAAAATCATGGTTTCAATAGTGAATTCCACCAACTCTTAAGGAAGAAATAAAATCAAACCTCTACAAACTCTTTCAGAAATGTAGGAGGAAAGAATGCATCCCAGCTACTTTTATGAGGATAGAGTTAAAGTTACCAAAAGTTTAAAAAACATAAACCCATGAGAAAAAAGTATAGACAAATATTAGTCATGAATATAGGCAGAAAAATTCTTGGAAAAATACTAGCAAATCAAATATAGCATTGTATAAAATGTATAATATATTGTGACTAAGTGTACATGTAAAGAATACATACCTGGTTTAACATTTGAAAATCAGTCAATGGACTTCATGTGAGTAACAGAATGAAAAAAGAATACATGACCATTTCAATAAGTGCAGAAAGGACATGCCAAAATTCAACCCCCACTCAGCCATTCAGCATAGAAACTCTAACACAATTAGGAATAGCAGGAAACTTCCTGAGCTTAAGAACTGACAGCCACAAAAATCCTGCATTTAACATATTTAATAGGAGGACTGAATTATTTTCCCTAGAAATTGGAAACCAGCTAAAATGTCAGCTCCTATAAATTGTATTTATCTTAATACTGGGAGATCTACATGTGCATTAAGGGAAGAAAAAGAATTTAAAAGCATTGAAATTGTAATTAATTATACTAAACTATATTTGGTTTTCCATAAAAGCACCAAGGCATGGCCCTGGCTGGTATAGCTCAGTGGATTGAGCGCGGGCTGCGAAACAGGCATCGCAGGTTCGATTCCCAGTCAGGGCACATGCCTAGGTTGCAGGCCATGTCCCCCAGCAACCGCACATTGATGTTTCTCTCTCTCTCTCTCCCCCTCTCCCTTCCCTCTCTAAAAATAAATAAATAAAATCTCTCTCTCT
This sequence comes from Tonatia bakeri, assembly GCA_004024845.1. Classification (NCBI taxonomy): domain Eukaryota; kingdom Metazoa; phylum Chordata; class Mammalia; order Chiroptera; family Phyllostomidae; genus Tonatia; species Tonatia bakeri. The sequence continues at coordinate 9,237 of PVIA01010856.1, read as the reverse complement.
CTAAAAAAAAAAAAAGCACCAAGGCATGAAGGGCACCTGGACAAAGCCAAAGGGGGTAGGATTGAGGGTGGGAGGCAGGGATGGCTGCAGTGGGGGGACAATGCAGACAACTGTACTTGAACAATAAAAAAAAGAAAGTGTGGTAAGCAGGATTTTGGCCCTTTGATCTTTGTCCCTTCATGTTATGCCTAGGTATGTTATGACTGTCTGTGTTATATTTCATGGCAAAAGGACTTTGCAGATGAAATTAAAGTTATAGAGCATAAATAGGGAGATCGTCCTGGATAATCCACATGGACCCAAGGTAGACATATGAGATCTTAAAAGCAGAAGAAGGTAGAAATATCAGTCAAATGTGACAGAAGAGGAGGAGGCAGGAAACATTCAAAGTTTCCTTTGAATGGTACTTGATCAACCATTGTTGACATTGGCTATATGGCACAGGAATGAAGGAGGCCTCTAGAAGTTGGTAACAATGTTCAACTGATAACCAGCAAGGAAATGGAGACCTCATTCTCACAGCCACAAACAACTGAGTTCTACCAGTAACCTGAATGAGCAAGGAAATGGATTCTCCCTTAGAGCCTCCAGAAGGAAAGAGTCCTACCCCTTAATTTTATGCCAGTGAGGCCCATGTCATACTTCTACAGTATAGACAGAAAGATAACAAATTTGTGTTGTTTCAAGTCCTAAATTGTGTAGGAACTTATCACAGCAGCAACATACAACTGATACAGAAAACTAGTATTTTCAACAAATGGCACTGGAGCGATTGAATGAATATCCTTATGTAAAAATATAGACCTCAACTTTTACCTCATGTCATGAATGAAAGTTAACACAAAGTTAATCCAAAACCTAGAGATAAAAGATAAAACTATAACATTTATGTAAAAAAATAATATCCTGTCATAAAATATTTTTTCTAAACTAGAAGTAGCCAAATATTTCTTATATAGGACATAAAAGGCCAAAATTATAAAAGAAAAAAATTGATAAATTTATCTTCACTAAAATAAAAATTCTGCTCTTTTAAAGACACTGTTAGTAAAATGAAAAAGCAAAATATATACTGGGAGAAAATATTTGTAGAACATGTATCTAACCAAGGGCTCATATCTAGATCATATAAAGAAGTCCTATAAAACAATCATGATAAGAAATAATCCAATATAAATAGCAAAACTGTAAATATCTCACAGATGAAGATGTAAAAATTATTAATAAGCACACAAATAGATGCTCAACATTATTAATCTTAATGGAAATACAAATTAAGATCCTAATGACATTCCCCTATACACCCAGTAAAACAGCTAAAATTAGCAAGACTGGCAATACCAAGAGTTTGCCAAGCTGTGGCGCAAATGGAACTTTCATATACTACTTGTCTGAATCAAACACAGTACACACTCTGAAAATTATCCTTGCAGTTTCTTATGAATTTAACATACATTTACTATAACCCAGTTTCCATACCCAAGAAAAATAAAAATACATATATGTTTATACAAACACTTATACACAGATTTTTATAAAAACTTTATTTATAGTAGACAACATCCAGAAAATATCCAAATGTCCCTCAACGAGTAACTGGATACTCAAATTGTGAGATTACACAAACACACACACACACACACACACACACACACACACTGAAATACTATTTAACAATAAAAAGAATAAATGATGTTGGGAAAATTGGTCAGCTACATGCAAAAAAATGAAACTAGACCACCAGCTTACAATGTATGTAAGAATAAACTCCAAATGGATAAAAGACTTAAATGTAAGTGGTGAAACCATGAAAATCCTAGAAGAAAACATAGGCAGTAAAATCTCAGATATCTCCTGCAGGAACATTTTTGCTGATATATTTCCTAGGACAAGAGAAACAAAGGAACGAAAAAACAAATGGAACTTCATCAAACTAAAAGGCTTCTGCACAGCAAAAGAAACCATCAACAAAGTGGAAAGGGAACCCACAGTATTGGAGAAAATATCTGCTATTGATACGTCTGATAAGAGGTTAATTTCCAAAATATATAAAGAACTTACACAATTCAACCCCAGGAAGACAAACAATCCAATTAAAAATTAGGCAAAAGACCTGAGTAGATACTTCTCCAAAGAGGACATACAGATGGCCAATAGACATATGAAAAAATGCTCAACATCACTAATCATCAGAGAGATGCAAATTAAAACTACAATGAGACATCACCTCACATCTGCCAAAATGGTTATCATTAACAAATCAACAAACAACAAGTGCTGGTGAAGATGTAGAGAAAAGGTAACCCTAGTGCACTGTTGGTGGGAATGCAGACTGATGTAGCCACTGTGGAAAACAGTATGGAGTTTCCTCAAAAAATTAAAAATGGATCTGCCTTTTAACCCAGCAATCCCACTTCTGGAAATGTATCCTAAGAATCCTGAAACATCAATTTGAAAGAATATATAGACCCCTATGTTAATTGCAGGGTTATTTACAATAGCCAAGATCTGGAAACAGCCCAAGTAACCGTGAGTAGATAAGTGGATAAAAAAGCTGTGATACATTTACACAATGGACTACTACCGGCTGTAAAAAGGAAGGAAATCTTACTTTTTGTGACAGCATGGATGGGCCTGGAGATTATTATGCTGTGAAAAAAAAAAGTCAGAAGAAGACAAATACCATATGATCTCACTTATATATGTAATCTAATGAACAAAATAAACTGATGAACAAAATAGAAACAAAGGCATGCATACATGGAACAGACTGATAGCTGTCAGAAGGTGGGCAGGGGGATGAAAGAAGGTGAAGGGATTAACCAAACATCATATATGCATAACCCATAGGCAAAATAACATGTGGCGATGGCCAGAGGGAAGGGGTAGCCAAGGGCTGTTGGGGGGGGGAGCAAAAAGGGGGAAATAGTGACAACAGTAAAAATAAAGTAAAAAAAGGAATCTATACTGATTTGAATGACAATCTGCATTAATCTTAAATATATTATGTTGAGTGAGGGAGGCCAGTCAGAAAAGCGTACACATATTATTCTGTTAATAGCCATTTCTAGAATTGCCAAAATAATTTATAGTGACAGTAAATAGATTAGAGGTTGCCTTCATTTGGTAGAAGAGTTGGAATTTAAGTGCACAGCAGTGTGAGACTTTTAGGGTGCTGTGTATGTTTTTGTTCTAATTGCAGTGGTGGTTAGATGGTTTTTATGCATTTTCAAAACCCCTCAGATTGTAGTTTTAAATGGGGTAATTTTATGCATAGATTATGACTCCATAAATGTGATGTAAAATATTATTTGCATGGGAAGACAAAGAGCAATAACAGCGACACAGTCTTGGATGCTACTCTGAAGCTTAGCAAATTCTATCTCATTTTGGTGTTCAAGTCACTGCCCAATTTGGCCCAAATGCACATTTCCACACTTCTCTCCTGCCACTAAGTTGCATACACCAAAAGTGACTTCTAAGTTTCCAGAAAAACATAATTATGTGTTGTTTTGATATTTTCTATTGTCTTTCCTGTTTAAGATTTTTTTTGCATCTGAGCCTTTCCCTTAACTGCGTTTGTACATCCACAAGCTGCATTATCCACTTAAATGTCTACTTCTTTACCACCCTTTTCCTGAATTCTCCCTTTATTTGTGCTTCTCTTGATCTGTCCCAAGCTTTCCATTTTGTATTATTTGCTTATATAAATCTTATTACATGTAAGATACAGATTTTGCTATAGATCACAGCACCTTATCCATTTTATTACATATAATGGTCCCTATAGAAATAATGAATGCATGAACAAATGAATGAATGAATAAATATACAGATATGAAAAAACATTAAGAGACAAAAATAGGGACAAAACTGTTCATTGAGTTAACAAAAATTTGCAGTTAAATATACTTTTCCTCCTATCATCACAATTTGCAGTATGTAGCTAAACAGTCAAGCCAGACAGCCACAAATACATCCAGTATAAACCGATCATTGTCAGAACACAAAAGAACACCTTTCAAATAATGAACAAATCCCCTAGAAAATATGGTGGTACTTTGATAACTATTGGACTTGGAAAATTAATTGGCCTTTTAAATATCCAAACTTCTTTACCTATTTTGTGCTGAAATGGGAACCATTGCATAGCATTCTCACATACTGTTATATTTCAGTCATTATCTACTTTTCAGAATTAAATACTATTACTATACCTTTCCTCTTTTCTCCCACCCCAACCTTTTTACAAATCCATTATGTTTGGAAGGTCTTTGACATTCTCAATAAGTCTTTCTGCAACACTGAATTTTGAAACTATTTTATTGTTGCCATTGATAAAGTATCTTCCCTATTTCATTAAAAATTAAATGAAGACCCACAGGATCGAAAGAAAATGGATTTCTATTTTTTCTCTTTGCTCTTGAGAATGATTTATGAAGTACAAATACATTCATAAACTGAAATACTATACCCTAGGGAAAATAAGCTGGAATTTATTCCATTGTTAGTGGTTTGTATTACAAAATGGTCTCTACCAAATTTACACGGTGAATTTAAGTCATACTTAACCATATAATGTCATCCCAGATGATGATGAGAAATGGAAAAAGCAAACTTCTATTTGTCATCCAGAACGAAAGCCTTAGAGTAGTTTAGAATCATGTGTTTATTTTACATGACTGAATCTAAAATTATTTCACCACAACTGGGTTCAGTTCATTAAAGGGTATTTATTCAGAGGAACAACATTCTTCCTATTGTATTTTCATATGACTTGAGCTATTTATCCAACTTATGTTTCCACAGAAAAGAATAGCATCACAGAATTGAAGTCGATTTTTAATCTTTATTTATTGTGCCAATGAGAAAAACCACAGCCTGGATTCTTTTAAAAAATTGTCAATTTTATATGTGTGAAGTTTCTGGTCATCCTGCCTTTGAATTTCCCACTGAATAAAACTGCACTATGTCCTAAATATCGTAGAATGGTAGGCAAACCTTTTCACTTCATCCAGAAGTAATTCAGCAATAATATAAAATAGGCAGCACAACTGTGACTGTGATTACAAAAAATTTAGAGAGAACCTTTAACAAAAGCAGGGACCGTCTAACAAACTGGTACAATTATCAACATGACCAGCCATTTGAATAATGGTAATTTTTTTAAACTTACACTCTAACAGACAGAATCTTTTCATGTTTTTCTTTAGATCTGATATGTATATATAATGTGCTTACTGTAGACACACATCTTTTGTCTTTTTTCAATTAAAATTGAAATAAGTGTCTTAAAAAAGAGGCCTTTGATTTTTCCACCCACCTTCTATTCTATGCCACTTTTCATGGTCATTCTGCAGATTAAAATCCTTCTTTGGTTTGTCATTGCCTAAAGTAATGTTTACTTGGGGCAATTCCAGTTTATACCTGCAGCCCTGGCGTTATCATTAGTAGCTCCCCGTTCACTCTCAGAAGTGTTCTAGTTTAGATGATATATTATATAGTCAGCCTATCCATAAGATGGAATCACTAAAACAATTCATGAATTTCTTTATAGTTTGGCTCCAAGCTATACTTCTTAACTTCCTCTCTCTCCTACTTGTACCTTATCCTTCATACACATGAAACTATTTACTCTATCCTGAAAACCCAATGCATCGCTATACCTTTATATTCTTGCCCAAATTGTTCTTCCTGCCTGAATTGTACTTCCCCTTGGTTTTCAAAGAATGATTTCTATTCATTCTTAGTAATACAAATGTCAGGTCCTCAGGGATAACTTACCTAATTACCCTGGGCTAAGGATGCCATAGCAGTTTCAACTTGTTTTGTTACAGATGGACTGTTAAAGGTATTTCACTTCAGTGAGAAACGCCTGGAGCGTTATTAGCAAAGGAGTTCTGCCATAGGCAAGGACATAGAATGTGGCAAATGAGTCTACTCCTGCCCTAAGCAGTGTTTGAGGCCCCCTGCTCTGTGGTTTGGGGCATTTAATTTATTTATATCCTTTATATCATTGTGTTAGGCAGAATTTTGTGACTGGATTCTTTCACTTAGCATAATTTTTCCAAGGTTCATCCATGTTGTAGCATGTTTTATACTTTATTCCTATTTAATGTCAAATGATATACTACTGTGTGGATATAACATAATTAGTTTACCCATTTTTCAGTTGATGGATATTTGGGTTGTTTTTTACCTTATGGTTATTATAAACATTCTTGTACAAATATTCTGTGGATCCAAACTTTGATTCTAAAACTGTGAGCCAACAAGAGTAGCACGGCCTAATGTGACTTACTGCTATTTGGGGATAGTATGTGTCAACAATGGCCAAAGTGATAGCTGCTGGCCAGATATGACTAGTAAACACTTGAAATATGGGTAGTTTGACTGAGAAACTATGATGATGTTTTAATTTTATTTCAATTTTAAATTAATTTTTAGTTTGTTAGCCACATGTTGCTAGTGGCTACCATGTCAGGCAGCACAGGAGAGGACCTGGGTTAAGGAAGATAAATAGTGACAGTAAAATATGGCTTGGTAAAGAATGAAGCTGTAGGCAGGGAAACAAGACAGGAAATTGTTTAAAAATTTCACTTGGAGAAGTTGAGGATTAGAACTAGGCCAATGATAGTAGTGATGATACCCTCAGGAGAGCGATTGAAGAAGACATCTTAGATTAGACATGAATAGGTTGATGTTCTAGGGGTAATGATGTGGAAGGAGGACTTAAGCTCTGCTATATGTCTTGGTCTCACCTTGACTTGCATACATACACTTAAGCTTGTTTGCTAACATTTAGCAACTCCTATAGGAAGGAACTCCTATCTGTTTTGTTCCTTCTAAATTCTGTCAATATTCAATTAATTAAAATCTGGAACTCGTTGACACAAACAGTGTACTCACTACAAATTTGCACACATTAACCATTGCCATCATAATTTCAATGACTGCTGTTATTTTTTATTTAATTAAAATTTTCCATATTTATTTTCACATAAAAAATACACTTGATATACGATGTTTATGCTGTTACTATATTGAAGAAATAACCAAGGGAAATCATGTGACTTTAATTTCAGCAGGTGAATGTGTAATCTACAAAAGTCATCCTATCACTAATATGCAAAGATGGACATTCTTCTGTTACATAATTGCAAAGCATAGCAGAAATTTGGGTAGCAATTATGTAGTAGCTACTGTAAGTACAGTATTAAATTCACAGTACATATTTATTTTTCTGGGTTCTATCTTTCTGTTATTTCATTGTGAATGAAAAGAAAATTGGGAAACAGGGTGTGTTTGTTTTGACAGCGACAACTCTAATGATTTGTAAAAATGTAGTCAACAAGACACATTTTATGGAAAAGCAATAAAATACACAATTATCCCTTTCCTCATCTCAACCATGTTTTCCTCAGATTGTCATTCAGCTGTAGAATATACTTATACTACAGTGATAAGAACTGGTATAGATGTAGGGCATGTGTTCCCTTTGTACCTATTGAATGACTATGAGATAAAAAGTTGAGTATGTTTTCAGAAGAGTGACATATATCATTTCATGAAGTCAAAACTTTTCATCCTCATTCTGCTTCTCAATTAGCTATATGACATAAATAAAAACATTGACTCTGGTTTAATCTGCATCATCTATAAAACCATCTGGTTGCTAGTAAACAAGGATATTTAAATTTAAAAGAACAATAACATGTCGTATTTTATCAATCAGGTTGGCAAAAATTAAAATATAAAAAACATGAAGTGTTGTGAACATGTGAGGCAAAAGCAAATTTTATGTATTTCCTATAAGTGTAAAAATTGACATAGCCAGTGTTAGTGTTCTATTGTTGCCTTACTAGTCACCACAAACTGAACAGCTCAAAATAATCCCCATTTATTACCTCACAGAGAAGTAGGTTAGCAGTCCTGACACATCATAACAGGTCATCTGTTTAGAGACCTACAAGAATGAAATCAAGACCTCAGACTTCTCTGTTCTTGTCCGAAAATGATGGGAAAAATATGCTTCCAAGCTTGTTTGTGTCCTTGGAAAAATTCAGGTCCTTGTGGCTATAGAACTGACATTCCCATTTTCTTGCCACCCATCTCCTAGAAGCCATTCTCAAATCTCATTCATGTTACTTCTCCATCTTTGATGCCAGCCACAAAGAATCTCTCTTGTGTCAAAAGCCTGTCATGCTTCAACTTTTTCTTTTCAGAAAGAGCTCACTCCCTTTTAAGAGTTCAACTGATTAAGTCAGGTTAATCCCAGATAACCACACATTGATGTCTCTCTCCCTCTCTTTCTCTCTCCGAAAATAAATAAATAAAATCTTTTTTTAAAAGACGTTTATTTATTCTTACACATTTAAACTTCAGTCACTTTCAAAGTACTCTCAATTTGATGCAATGCACCTATAGAGACTTTTTTTCACTGCTCAAAACAGTTTTTGAACTCATTGACTTTGATGTCTTTTAGTGCCTCTGCCATTTTTTTGTTTCACCTCTTCCTCATTGCTAAAACAATTTCCTTTGAGGACTTTTTTCATCTGAGGAAACAAAAAAATGTTGCTCAAGGTGAGATTGGGTGAATAGGGAGGGTGGGGCATGGGATTCATGCCATTTTTGGTCCAAAACAGCTGAAAGCAGCAAAGTGTGGGCAGATGAACTCATAAATCACCCATCATCAAATGGGCAAATTTGTTGAAAGAGTTTTCAAAAAAAAATTCACTGAAGCTGAACTCAGCCTCTCACAACAACACCAGCGGGCACACTGATACAAATGGGCTCCTAGAACACTCACCTAATGGGGGAAGCCTGTACTATAAGAGGTCTGTCTTCCAAAAGATAATTCTGTTTTTTTTTGGAGGGTTCCCCCTCATATAGTGTTCAACGTGGGCTTCCATTTCATCTATTAGCTTATTTAGTTCAGTCTAGATGGTAGAAACCTGAGTTTGTGTTACATTTCATCTAGTTCTGTTATTTTAAAAATTGAATGCCAGGAAGCACATTTAAAATTACCACTATAAAAATACTTGGTCCTTAAAAATGAGAATTATACTATATGATCTTTAATAGTCTTTATAGACCTACACAGTTTTATCATTCATTAATCCTACCCGAGGCCGTATATTTGTAGGTGCATGTTACTAATGAGATGTGGAAATTATCATAGATATTTACCAATTTCTTTTTCTGTATATGAAGTGACCTTAAGAAAAGCTTGATGGG
>PVIA01010855.1:0-48984 GCA_004024845.1 Tonatia bakeri | reverse complement strand
AATGCAATATACAGATGATGTATTATAGAATTTCACACCTGAAACGTATATAATTTTATTAACCAATGTCACCTCAATAAATTCAATAGCAACAAACAAATTAAGAAATTTAATTGTTTTCTGACTTTGATAATATTAATTTTCATATTTTACCCTTTATAATAACAGAGGTAAAAAAGAATTCCAAGATTCTACCAAACAGGTAAAAGACCTGTATTCAGAAAACTACATACCACTGAGGAAAGAAATCAAGGAAGATACAAACAAATGGAAACATATACCGTGTTCCTGGATTGGAAGAATTAACATCATCAAAATGTCCATACTACCCAAAGCAATTTACACATTCAATGCAATACCTATTAATGTACCAATGGCTTATTTCACAGACATAGAACAAAAACTTCAAACATTTATGTGGAGCCATAAACGACCCTGAATAGCTGCTGCAATTTTGAGAAAGAGGAGTAAAGTAGGAGGGATCACAATACCTGACACTAAACTATACTACAAGGCCGCTGTAATCAAAACAGCCTGGTACTGGCATAAAAACAGGCACGTGGACCAATGGCACAGAACAGAGAGCCCAGAAATAAACCCAAGTATCTATGGTCAATTAATATTTGACAAAGGGGTCAGCAACATAAAATGGAGTAAAAATAGCCTCTTCAACAAATGGTGTTGGGAGAACTGGATAGCTATGCGCAAAAAAATGAAACTAAAACACCAACTTACACCTTATACAAAAATAAACTCAAGATGGATAAAAGACTTAAATATAAACCATGACACCATTAAAGTACTAGAGGAGAACATAAGTAGGAAAATCTCAGATATTTCACGAAGAAACTTTTTTACAGACATGTCCCCTAGAGCAAGGGACATAAAGGAAAGGATAAACAAATGAGACTTCGTCAAAATAAAAAGCTTCTGCACAGCTAAAGAAAACAGTATCAAAATAAAAAGAGAATCAGCTGTGTGGGAAAACATATTTGCCAATGATTCCTCAGACAAGGGCTTAATATCCAAAATATATAAAGAACTTATGACTCCACTCTAAGACAAGCAACCCAGTTAAAAAATGGGCAAAGGACTTGAACAGACACTTCTCCAAGAAGGACACACAGAAGATCCAAAGACACATGAAACGATGTTCAATATCACTAGCTATCAGAGAGATGCAGATTAAAACCACAATAAGGTACCACTTCACACCAGTCAGAATGGCCAACATAAGCAAAACAACAAACAACAAGTGTTGGAGAGGGTGTGGAGAAAAGGGGACCCTAGTGCACTGTTGGTGGACTGCAGACTGGTACAACCACTATGGAAAACAGTATGGAACTTCCTCAGAAAACTAAAAATGGATCTACCTTTCGACCCAGCAATTCCACTGCTGCGACTATATCCTAAGAATCCTAAAACACCAATCCAAAAGAACCTTTGCACCCCCATGTTCATAGCAGCACAATTTACAATAGCTAAGTGCTGGAGGCAACCTAGATGCCCATCAGTAAATGAATGGATCAAAAAACTATGGTTCATTTACACAATGGAATTCTATGCAGCAGAAAGAAAGAAGGAGCTCCTACACTTTGCAACAGCATGGATGCAACTGGAAAGGATTATGCTAAGTGAAATAAGCTAGGCAGTGAAGGATAAATACCAAATGATTTCACCTGTAACAGGAACCTAAACAACAAAACAAAGAAACAAGCAAAATATAGTCAAAGACACTGCATTAGAGGACAGGCGGGAAGTGACGAGAGGAGAGAGAAGAGGGAGTTTCAGGGGGAAAGGGGAAGGGTTTACAGGAACAAAGTTAAAAGACACATGGACAAAAACTAAGAGGAGGGTGGTAATGGGAGGGAAACGGGGAGGGAGGGGTGGGTGGGCTGGAATGGGAGTAAAGGGGAGAAAACTGTACTTGAACAATGATTAAAATAAAAAAAAAAGAAAATTAAAAAAAAAAGAATTCCAAGATTCTAAGATTAAGATAGACATTAAGAGTAGGAATCTGATAACCGAGATGGTGAATTATTCATAATTATTCATTTATTTTTCCCTTTCCACTTCAGTGTAACAGAAAGTTGAATAGCTATTAACTAAAATCAATTATTTGATTTATCTATGTTCTCCCTAGTTTTTGTTTACATAATTGAAATGAGGAGATGTAGGGTAAATGGAGGCAGTCTGACTTCCTTACCCAGATGTCTGGGCAACTAAGGGAAGCAGTTTCCCATAACCTTGATAGTGAGCCTGATAAGCAGTGTCCTCATAGCTTTGAAACTGGGTTCATAAACTGTTCCCAAAGCCTTGAGTGGGCTCACATGCTCAGTATGAAGCTCTGTTGTATAATTTGTTGGCTCTCTGTCAACTTTTTATTTACTCTAGCATTTAAGAAAGGTAAGGGCTCCCTGCTGGGTGCCATGCAGGAGAGAGAGAGGAGGGATGGGTGCCACAGAAGGGGACAGGTGACATGCAGAGACATACAGGGGACACACAGCTTGCAGCGTGCATGGATCGCCCATCCTTGAATAAAGGCATGTCAAACATTCCAGCACCTCTGTCAATATTCTCCCATCTGCCCAAATCTAGCATGGACTTGCCAGGCCTTGACAGGTTGAAACACAGGAGAATACAAAAAGTTTCAAGATGTAGTTTGTAATGCTTGCTCTTATAAGTTTCAGTCATTTTGGGAGTAAAGACATGCACATATAAACTTCCAGCCAAGATGGAGGCATAGGTCGATATACTGTGTCTCCTTGCACGACCAAAAGAAGGACAACAACAAATTTAAAAACAAAAAAACAACCAGAACTGCCAGAAAATCAAATTGTATGGAAGTCTGACAACCAAGGAGTTAAAGAAGAAACATTCATCCACTGGTAGGAAGGGCAGAGATAGGTAACTGAGGCAGAGAGGACGTGTGACAAGGCAAGGACTGGGCAGGCAAGGAGGCAGCTGGCAGTCCCACATTTGCCTGTGGATAAACCAGGAGGAAGACCTGGGGAGCGACACAGACTGTGCAATCCAGGGTTCCAGTGCTGGGAAATAAAACCTCAAAACCTCTGACTGAAAAAACCTGTGGGGGTTGAGGTGGCAGAAGAAATTCCCAGCCTCACAGGAGAGTTTGTTGGAGAGACCCACAGGGTCCTAGAATGTACACAAACCCACCCACCCGGGAATTAGCACCAGAAAGGCCCAATTTGCTTGTGGGTAGCAGGGGAAATGACTGAAAGCCCGCCAAAAGCCAAGCAAGTGGCATTGTCCCCTCTCTAATTCCTCCCCCACATACAACACCATAATGCAGTGAGGTGGGTTGCCCTGCCCTGGTGAATACCTAAGGCCCCACCCCTTACTATGTAACAGCTATGCTGAGACAAAGAAATATGGCACAAATGAGAAAACAGATGGAAGCTCCAGAAAAAGAACTAAGCACCAAGGTCATAGCCAACCTGTCAAATGCAGAGTTCAAAACACTGGTAAATCAGGATGCTCACAGAAATGGTTGAGTATGGTCACAAAATAGAGGAAGAAGTGAAGGCTATGCAGAGTGAAATAAAGAAAAATATACAAGGAACCAACAGTGAAGGGAAGGAAACTTGGAATCAAATCAAAGATTTGGAGTAGAAGGAAGAAATAAACATTCAACCAGAACAGAATGAAGAAACAAGAATTCAAACAAAGAAATGAGGAGAGGCTTAGGAACCTCCAGGACAACTTTAAATGTTCCAACATCTGAATTATAGGGGTACCAGAAGGAGAAAAAGAAGAGCAAGAAATCAAAAACTTATCTGAAAAAAATAATAAAGGAGAACTTCCCAATCTGGAAAAGGAAATAGACTTCCAGGAAGTCCAGGAAGCCTGGAGAGTCCCAAAGAAGTTGGACCCAAGGAGGAACACACTAAGGTACATCATAATTACATCACCCAAGATTAAAAATAAGAAGAGAATCTTAAAAGCAGCAAGAGAAAAGGAGACAGTTACCTACAAAGGAGTTCCCATCAGACTGTCAGCTGATTTCTCAAAAGAGACCTTACAGGCAAGAAGGGGCTGGAAAGAAGTATTCCAAGTCATGAAAAGCAAGGACCTACATCCCAGATTGCTCTATCCAGCAAAGCTTTCATTTACAATGGAAGGGCAGATAAAGTGCTTCCCAGATCAGGTCAAGTTAAAAGAGTTCATCATCACCAAACCTGTATTACATGAAATGTTAAAGGGACTTATCTACAAAAAAGAAAAGAATCAAAACTATGAACAGTAAAATGGCAGCAAACACTACTCTCAACAACTGAACCTAACAAAACAAAACAAAAACAAACTAAGCAAAGGACTAGAACAGGAACAGAATCAGAGAAATGGGGATCACATGGAGGGTTATCAGCAGGAAGGGAGATGGGGGATGATGGGGGAAAAGGTACAGGGAATAAGAAGCATAAACGGTGGGTACAAAATAGGGAGAGGTTAAGAATAGTGTAGGAAATGGAGAAGGTGAAGAACTTACGTGTACGACCCATTGACATGGACTCAGAGGGTGGGAATTCTGGTGGGAGAAGGAGTGCAGGGTGGCAAGGAGTAAAGGGAAGAAAAAATGGGACAACTGTAATAGCATAATCAATAAAATATACTGTAAAAAGGCATACAGATATAGAAATAAAGCTTATATATATGATATTATGTATTTCCTTTTTTTACCCTCACCCGAGGACTTTATTTTTCCTTTGTTTCTAGAGAAAAAGGGAAGGAGAGAGAGAAACATTGAAGCATCAATTGGGTTCCTCCCATGCACCTGGACAAGGGGCTGAAGATTGAACCTGAAACCTAGGTATATGCCCTGATCGGGAATCAAACCCAAAATGCTTGAGCTATGGGATGACGCTCCAACCAACTGAGCCACACCTGCCAAGGTACGATATTATGTATTTCAAATAGATCACAAAGCAACAAATTCTTGACTGACTATGACCATTTTCAGCTTTGAGATATTTACTAAAAATTTAGCATTTTTATTCCTCTTTCTTGGGGGAGGTCAGTCTTTTTGGTATAGCTAGCCCTTCAACTGATTTGATGAGGCCTGTCTGTATTATAACACACTTTGCTTTATTCAAAGTCCGCAGATTTAAATGTTAACCTTACTCAAAAACATCCTTACACAAACATCCAGACCAATGTTTGGTTAATAGCTGGACACTGGCCAAACCAAGTTGATAGGTAGAATTAACTATTATATTGTACTTGCCTCAGGACCTTTGCACTGGTTGTTTTTGCCTAGAGTGCTCTTCCATAGCTGTGCAGCCTATTCTGACCTCAAAGTTTGAAACAGCAACATGTCCCCCAATTCCACTCTTGAGTCCCTTTAGCCTGCTCCAACTTTCCCATTGTGTTTATTACATTTACACTTTGTAGCACACCATATAATATCCTTACATTTATTGTTTATTTTTTAGTGGATCTCACATTCTAACTAGAATGTAAACTCTGTGAGAGTAGGGATATTAGCCTGTTTTGTTCACTACTGAAAGTGGTACTTGAAACATGGTAGATCCTCAATAAATATTTGTCGAATGAATGAAAATTAAGTTTTTTAAATAAAGGCTCTAAATTATTTATGAATTTTGTCATTTTTTTCTTTACTTTTCAGTGAACTTTCAAAGTTACTATCTCTGTGTACCATCTTCCTCCTGGGAGCACACCCTTGCCTTTAACTTCCCCCTCTGCTTCCCCCACCAGCATGCATCACATAAACTCTAAGGCACCCCACCAGACTTGCAAGCAGGGGAGCAATGGTCAGGAGCAGCTCATCCTGGGCTAACCCCCTGAAACTGTCCAAGGTCCTCTTTCCTCTGACTTCCCAGTGAACTGACACCAGCCCTGTCTAGGCTCTCCTGCTGCTTCTTCTATCCTAAGCCCTTCCTTGTTTCACTGTCCCCAGATTTATTAAACACATTCTTAAAATTTAAAAAAAAGAAATTAAAACCCCCACAGTTACTAGCTCTCACTATGAAAAAAACTCATCTAAAGTTCAATGATTTCTTGAACTTTTCTTGTTTATTTTGTTCTACTGAATTCATAAAATTAAGTTGTATGCCTTTCATTGGAGAAGTAACATATAGTCTGATAAACACCACCTTTTAACCAAGTGATCGGGGTTAAAGGCACAAGTATAATAAGTAATTTCGATATCCTGTAACTTGACATGATACAGTAAGAAGAATCCTTCACTACTGTGCTATTTTCCCCCAAAATTCATATTTCCTGTTCTAATTGTGAGGAAACATCAGACAAATTCAAACTGAGTGATATTCTACAAATATCTTACTAGTACTTTTCAAAAGTATCAAAGACATGAAAAGAAAAGAAAGATTAAGAACTGTCAATGAAAGACTACGGAGACATGGAGACTGAATGCACTGTGGGACCCTGGACATCAATGGAAAAACTGAAAAAGTCAGTAGTTTAATTAATACTGTTACACAAGCATTAATTTCTTACTTTTAATAAATATACCATGGTAATATAAAATGTTAATTTAGGGAAACCTGGGTAAAAAGAATACACAGAAACTGGACTATCTTTGCAACTTTTCTATTAATCTAAAATTATGTTTTCTAAAATGCTTAAAAAGTAATATGCACATCATGTTCATATTCTTACAAAACTATTCTTATCCATTCACCTATACTTTAATTCATTCCTTTATTTGTATACAGAGGTGGAAAGATACTTAAAATAATGGTAACCCACTGTTAACACTATTTATTATTAGATGTTGGGATTTTTAGTTCATTGCTTTTTCTTTGTACTTTATTACTTAACATTTAAAATTATTTCCTATCAACAGTAATAGAAACAATTAGCATGTATTGAGCGCTTATTATGAGGTACTACTTCTGGGATTTGAATTTCATACTTCATTCTCTCTTTTTTTTTTAGATTTTAAGCTATTTAATGACAGACATTTTAGAGTCCACAGCTATACTAAAAAGTGAATAGGTCATACTTTATTCTTTTTTTTTAATTAGTTTTTTCAATTTTATTTTGTATAGGTTTTGGTGTACAGCTTAGTGGTTAGACAATCATACACTTTTTTTTAATCCTCACCCAAGGACATGCTGATTGATTTTAAGAGAGAGGAGAAGGGAGGGAGAAAGAGAGAGGCAGAGAAACATCAATGTGAGAGAGAAACACTGATCAGTTTCCTCTCGTACACATCCCTACTGGGGACCAGACCCTCCTTTGAGAGGTGTGTCCTGACTGGGAATTGCCCGTGCAGCCCTTCGGTCCATGAGATGACACTCCAGCCAACTGAGCCACACCAGCCAAGATGACAGTCATATACTTTGCATTGTGTTCTCACACTATTTCCAGTACCCCAACTGTCACCATATGTAGTATTTGCAATATTATTGATTATATTTCCTATGTTTTATTTACTTCCCCATGACGATTTTTTTAAAAGATTTTATCCATTTATTTTCAGAGAGGGAAGGGAGAGGGAGAGAGAGAGAGAAACATCAATGTGTGGTTGCTGGAGTACATGGCCTGCAACCTAGGCATGTGCCCTGACTGGGAATCGAACCTGCGATGCCTGGTTTGCAGCCCGCGCTCAATCCACTGAGCTACGCCAGCCAGGGCTTCCCCATGACAATTTTGTAACTACCCATTTGTGCTTCTTAGTCCTTTCACCTCTCTCACCCAGTGCCCCAGTCCTTCATTCCTTCTGGCAACCACCAGTTCTCTCTCTGTATCTATGAGTCTGTTTTAATTTTGTTTTTTTTTTTTGTTCGTGAGATTCCACATATAAGTCAAATAATACAGCATTTGTCTTTCTCTGACTTATTTCACTAAGCATAATACCCCCTTGGTACATCCATGCTGTTGCAAATGGTAAGATTTCAATTTTATGGCCCAGTAATATTTGTATGTATCAAGCTTTTTTTTTTCCATTAATCTATTCATGGCACTTGGTCTGCTTCCACAGCTTGGCTATTGTGGAAGCAATACTGCAATGAACATAAGGGTGCATATATTCTTTTGAATTAGTGTTTTGGGTTTCAATCACTCGGTCATAAGTCAGATCTATTTTTAATTTTTTGAGGGAACTTCATACTGTTCCCCATAGTTACTGCTTCAATCTGTATTCCCACCAACAGTGCACAAAATCCATTTTCTCCACATCCTTGCCAGCACTTATTGTTTTTTAATTTACTAATGATAACCATTCCTACAGGTGTGAAGTGATGCAACATTGTGATTTTAACTTGCATCTCTCTGATGGCTAGTGATGTTGATAATTTTTTCATCAGCCTGTGGGCCATCCATATGTCCTTCTTGGAGAAGTGTCTATTCAGTTCCTTTGCCCATTTTTAATTAGGTTATCTTCCTGGTGTTGAGTCATATAAGTTCTTTATATATTTTTCAAATTATACCTTTATTCAATGTATCATTGGCAAATATGTTCCCCCATGCAGGCAGTTCCCTTCAATTTTGATGATGGTTTCTTTAGTTGTGCAGAAGCTTTTTTAAAAAACAATTTTATTGATTTATTTTTTAGAGAGGGGAAAGGGAGGGAGAAAGAGAGAGAAATATCAAGGTGCAAGAGATACATGGATTGGTTTTGTCTCACACACCCCCACCTGGAGACCTGGTCTTTGACCCAGGCTTGTGCCCTCACTGGGAGTCAAACCAGGGACCTTTTGGTTCACAGGCCAGTGTTCAATCCACTGAGCCACACCTGCCAGCACAGAAGATTTTTAATTTGATGTAGTCCCATTTGTTTATTTTTTCCTTTGTTTTTCTTGCCCCAGAAGACATATCAGCAAAAACATTGCTATGATACATATCTCAAATTTTACTGCCTTTATTTTCTTCTAGGATATTTATGTTATTGCAACATATTTATGTCTTTAATCCATTTTGAATTTATTCTGGTGTATGGTGTAAGTTGGTGGTCTAATTTCATTTTTTTTCATGTACCAGTCCAGTTTTTCTAATACCGTGTAATTAAGAGACTGTCTTTGCTCCATTGTATGCTCTTGCCTCCTGGTCAAATATTAATCGACCATAAAGGTGTGGGTTTATTTCTGGGCTCTTTCTTCTGTTCCATTTATCTATATGTCTGTTCTATTGTCAGTACCAGACTCTTTTGATTACAGTGGCCTTATAGTATAGCTTGCTATGACATATTGTGATCCCTTCAACTTTTCAATTTTTCTCAAGATTGCTGAGGCTATTCAGGGTCTTTTTTTGGTTCCATATGAATTTTTGGAATATTTATTCTAGATCTCTGAAATATGCCAAAACACCACTGGTATTTTCATATAAATTGTGTTGAATCTATAGATTGCTTTAGGTAGTATGAACATTCTAATGATGTTAATTCTTCCTGTCCATGAACACTGTATATGCTTCCACTTCTTTGTATATTCCTCAATTTCTTTTTTCAGTGTCCTTTAGTTTTCCAAGTACAGGTCTTTTACCTCGTTGGTTAAATTAAGTCCTAGGTATCTTATTTTTTTGTTGTTGTAATTATAAATGGGATTCTTTCTTAGTTTTTCTTTCTGATAGTTCACTATTGGTATGTAAAAATATCATAAATTTCTAAGCATTGATTTTGTATTCCACTACTTTGCTGAATTCATTAATTAGATCTAGTAGTTTTTTGGTAGAATCTGTAGGGTTTTCTATTCAATGTGTACAATATAATGTCATCTGCAAATAATGATGGTTTTACTTCCTCCTTTCCAAATTGAATGCCTTTTATCTTTTCTTCTTGTCTGATTGCTATTGGCTAGGACTTCAGTACTATGTTGAATAAGAGAGGTGAAGGCAGACTTCCCTGTCTTGTTCCTGATCCTAAGGGGAACGCTTGTAGTTTTTGCCCATTGAGTATGATGCTGACAATGGGTTTGTCATATGTGGCCTTTATTGCACTGAGGTATGTTTCCTCTATTCCTGCTTTATTTAGAGGGGTTTTCTTTTATCATAAATGGGTGCTAGATTTAATCAAATGCTTTTTCTGCATCTAATGATATGATCATGTGGTTTTTATCCTTCATTTCCTTTATGTGATGTATCATGCTTATTGATTTGTGAGTGTTGTACCAACATCGCATTCCTGGGATACTTCCTACTTAATCATGGTGTATGGTCTTTTAAATGTATTGCTGGATCCGATTTGTTAATATTTTGTTGAGGACTTTAGTACCTATATTCATCAGGGATAGTGGCCTATAATTTTCTTTCTTTGTTGTGTCCTTATCTAGTTTTGGAATTAGGATAATACTGGCCTTGTAAAAAGTTCTTGGAAGTCTTCCCTCCTCTTGAATTTTTTAGAGTAGTTTGAGAAGGATAAGTATTAGTTCTTTTTTGAATGTATAGTAAAATTCCCCTGTGGAACCATCTGGTTCAGAACTTTTGTTTGCTGATAGAATTTTTATTACTGCTTCAATTTTACTTGTTGTTATTTGTATATTCAGGTTTTCTGTTTTTTTCCTGAGTCTGTTTTGGAAGATGCTGTTTCTAGAAATGGATACATTTTGCCCAGGTTGTCCATCTCTTGGTATATAGTTGTTCATAGTGTTTTCTTATAATCTTTTGTATTTCTGTGATATCAATTGTTACTTTTCCAGTTTCATTTCTGATTTTATTTATTTGGGCTCTCTCACTTTTTTTCTTGATGAGTCTGGTTAAAAGTTCATCAAGTATGTTTATCTTTTCAAAGAACTAGTTCCTGAACTTATTGATCTTTTGAATTGATTTTTTTAGTCTCTATGTCATTTATTTCCACTCTGATCTTGACTACTTCCTTCCTTCTACTCTCTCCTGACTTTGTTTGCTGTTGTTTCCCTAGATCTTTTAGGTGCAGAGTTAAGTTGTTTATTTGAGAGTTTTCTTGCTTCTTGAGGTAGGCCTATCATACTATGAACTTCCCTCTCATGACTGCTTCTGTTGTGTTCCACAAGTTTTGGGTTGTTGTGTGTTCATTTTCATGTTTCCAGGTAATTTTTTATTTCTTCCTTGGTCTCATTGAGAACTCAACCTTTATTTAATAACATGCTATTTATATCCACATATTTGAATGTTTTTGACTTTTTTATTGAGGTTAATTTCTAGTTTCATGCCATTGTGATGTGAGAAAATGCTTGATAAGATCTCAATTTTCCTCAATTTGTTAAGGGTTTGTTTTTGGCTCCTAACATGGTCTATTTTTGAGAATGATCCATGTGCACTTGAGAAGAATATGTATTCTGCTGTTATGGGATGAAATGTTCTCTAAATATCGATTAAATTTATTCATTTTAGTGTTTGTTTAAGGTCACCATTTCCTTGTTGATTTTTTTTTTTTTTTTTTTTTGGTCTGGAAGATCTATCCATTGGTGACAGAGGAGTGTTAAAATTCTCTACTAAGACTGTATCACTGTTGATCTCTTTCCTAAAGTCCACCAAGATTTTCATTATATAGTTAGGTGCTCCTATATTGGGTGCATATATGTTTACAAGGGTTATATCCTCTTGTGGGATTCATTCCTTTAGTATTATGTAGTGACCATCTTTGTCCCTTGTTAATGGCCTGTGTTTTGAAGTTTATTTTGTCAGATATAAATATTGCTACCCCAGCTTTCTTTTTTGTCTCCATTTACATGGAATTTTTTTCATTCCTTCACTCTCAGCTCATGTAAATATTTTGTTATGTGGTTGATCTCTTGTGGACAGCATATATATGGGTCATGTTTTCTTATCCATTCAGTTACCCTATGTCTTTTTTTAACATATATTTTATTGTTTATGCTATTACAGTTGTCACAATTTTTTCCTATTTTTCCCCCTTCCACCTGGCTCCCTCACATCCTCAGGCAATCCCCACACCTTTTTTTGTGCTTTACATCCCCATGACTATTCTGTAATGACCAAACTGTACTTCTAATCCCTTCACCTTTTTCACCCATACCCTTTAAACCCCCTCCCTTCTGGCAACCACCCAAATGTTCTCTGTATCTATAATTCTGTTTCTGTTCTATTTGTGTTTATTTTGTTTTTTAGATTCAATTGTTAATAGATATGTATTTCTCACCATTTTATTTTTCATATTTTTGTTCTTCTTCTTCTTCTTCTTCTTCTTCTTCTTTGTTTCCTTCTTCAGGAAGGTCCTTTAACGTTTTATGTAATACTGGTCTGGTGGTGATGAACCATGCTAACCCTCCACAACCTCAGCCTGCCACCATGGAAGTGGGCTGGCCCCTTCATGACTGCGAACTTCCTGCAGGGTCTCTCAAGGTGGTTTTCGCCTGTCCTTGGTTAAAAGTCTCCTCTTAAGGCAGTCTTTGGTTGGTAATTCCAGGTGACTGTCCCCCTCTTTACTTTTATTTCCAGTTTGTTTCTGGAAAAAGGTGTGAGGAAGGTCCTCCTACTCTGCCACCATCTGTGACCTTATTCTTAATCCTTACAATAACCCACGCGATGAGCATGGTTATAGCTTTTACTATTAGAATAATACTTCTTATCTAAGTTAAATATATCATAGTAGTGAAAGTCAGAGTTCTACAAGGTGCACTGTGAAAACAGAAGTCTCTTCTTTTCACATATGTATCCAATTTTTTGCACTCTCTAGCAGTAGCCATTTAAAAATTCTTTAGCTGTTTCTTTCAGTATTTACGTATGTATTTGTTTCCCACAAACATGTTTAAACAGTTAATTCTTATTTTCAGTTTCGGATGTTATCTCTTGACTTTCTACTATAAAAGGTAAATATTTATATCTTTTAGGCTGCTCCCTTTTAACTACACACTTAACTTTCAAGGTTAATATTCTGTGTTTACATTATTAATGTCCATGTAAATAATAATTCGTAGCTAAGCCATGAGTATTACCCTCCTGGTATAACTTGCTCTTTTTCTGAAATTAGTAATTGTCTCTTATTTATTTCTAAGTTTCAACTATCTTATTTTAACTTCACCTGTTTCCTGATTTATGAGGTACCTGGCCCCTCTAATTTCAGCCTTTCTACAGCTCTGTACTATGAAGCAATTTGTTTTTTGTCTTTCCCTATTTCTATGGTTTTACCTCTCTTGGTTCTGCTAAGTCAATTAACAGTAGTCCAGTTGCTTTTTAGCCTCTAAAGTTTCTTTCCCATTTTTTTCTGTGTTCTTTACGAAGGTAAAGAAGTATATTCAACTCCCTTTTAAATAAAAACTCTATTGTGAATATGTTAAATTATAAGCCATGTCACTTTTATGAAGATGATATGTTTTGTTTTATAAAGACAAATTTATTTAATTAAAAAAGAAAAAAGAGTCTTTAATGTGTTTTTGTAACCATCTCAGAGTTAAGGTCAAATTTCTCCACATGTCATAGGAGACCCCTTGTGAATTGGTCCTCTCTCTGCATGACCTTATTCTACCACCTCGGCAGGGCTACTGGAGAAAGGCCAGGATCTTTTGGATTACCCATAAAATAAACAATGACTTACTTTACCAATGCTATCATTGCCCCTGACTTCTCTGTGCCTAATTGTCTTCATTTTTCGTAAGACAGGAACCCTGACATTTATCTCATCGAATGTGTTTTATCAGATCAGGCTGGGAAATCTATGCTGTATTGTGAAAAGTGGCCTTTTAGAGAAAAACTTCCATAGAAACACTGAAGAAACATTGTCAGCTTGGTAACTTACCTTCTAAGGCTGAGCTAGAGAGCAGTGTGTCCAGCTCTGCATACTGACATAAATATTTCACTACTCACTGTGGGTTAACGAATTGCCAATTCCCTACCCACACTATCAAAACAGAAGTGACTTAGAAGGAATTGCTCGCTGCACCAATCTTTAAACTGTGGAAAGTAGTATGGAGATACCTCAAAAAATTTAAAATGGACCGGCCTTTTGACCCAGCAGTCCCACTTCTGGAAACATATCCGAAGGAACCCAAAACACTAATTCAAAAGAATGTAAGCACCCTTATGTTCATTGCAGCATTATTTAAAATCACCAAGATATAGAAGCAGCCCAAGCATCCATCAGTAGATGAGTGGATAAAACAACTATGGGACATTTACACAATGGCATACTACTTGGTCATTAAAAAGAAGAAAATTTTACCCTTTGCAATAGTATGGATGGACCTGGAGAACATTATGGTAAGTAAAGTAAGCCAATCAGAGAAAGACAAACACCATATGATTTTACTCATATGTGAAATCTAATGAACAAACTGATCTAACAAGGAAAATGGGGATGGACTCACAGATGGAAAGCAGATGACAGCTAGGTGGGGGGGAGGTTAGAGGATGGAGGGATTAAGCAAAAAAGAAAAAGGACTCATGGACATGGGCTAATGGACTCATGGACAACAGTGATAATTGCTGGGGAGAGAGCAGTATAAGGGGACTAAATGGTAACGGAAAAAAAAAAAACAAGAATAAAAATAAATTGATGCTACATTAATAGAAGAAGGAGAAGGAGGAATTGGGCAGACCATAGACATGAAACCACTGAATCTTAAATGTCATTTAAATTTCAGTCTATGTCCTTTCCTGCTTAATGAGAGCAGAGATTCAGCAGGTAACATCTTAATTCTCAAACATTTTCAATGAATCGAAAAGAACCAGTCAAATGAGAGCTGTTCAAATCTTAAAGGGTGAAAATTGTTATTTAGCCATAGGATAACTTTATGACTGTTTTGAACATTTTTGTTTATAACATGATTGAACGAGAAGGACCTGGAAACTGAGCTCTCCCTGGACTTATACGGCAGTATAAACCCGGCATCCAGAAAGCATGCTAAACACAGTTGTACTGGTTCTTGGAGAAGTCTCCCTTTCACAATAATGCCAATTACACTATGGGAACATCTTTAATACACAAACCTCACCTCAAATGCAAAATTTTTTGACAAGAAAATGAACATATATTGGCTCGTTTGCTTGGGACAAGCCTATAGCCACAATGAAAGTGAGCCTGCTCCTAAGAGAAAAATGAGAACAACTGTGAATTGAGAGGGTAAACTATCAAGCAGATCTTTCAAACTGGCCTTGAATCCTTGGGGATCTTGAATTTAAGGTTTTAAAATGTCACAATTTCATTTCAATGATAACCAAAAAAATAATATAAACATTGTAAGGACAATATTTTTAAGATATTGAACAGGTTATTTTCTGTGTTCCTTATTAATCATGTTTCCCAATACCCTGCTATTATTCACGCTAAACTAGATGGTACCCCAGGGGAAAAAGTAAAAACTAGAAGAAAATTCCATTAGATGGGGGAAGACATGATAAAGGGCAACCTACTTGAAGAACAGGAAGGAAAGCAGAAACTCTCTGGAATGGAAAAGAGATGGTGGAAATGAGGCAAGAGGTCAGAAACCAGTGTCTTCCTTCTCCTGGATTTCCCACCCCTCCCTCCTCCTTGCTCCTTCCTCCTCCATTCAAATTGCTTCTTCCTAGAGTAAATATTTTACTAGCCTTTTAGTAGGAAGCGGTGAGTGGTAAATGTCCTCAGATATGTCTTAAAATATATTTATTTTGTCTTATTCTATCATTTCAGTTAAATTATTGTTTAGAGATAGAATTCTAAGCTGACAGTTTTGAAATTTCTATACCATCAACTTTGAACTTGATAAGTTTTATTTAAGTCCAGTGTTGTTTTAACTAATGTTTTCTCTCAGTGTAATTTAAAGAAATATATTGTTCTTTTAATATTTTCCTTTCATTTTGTGTTATGTAATTATTTATCCTAAACATTCATGCCTTTCATTAATTCAACAAGATTCTCAGTCCTTGTCTTTTGAAATATTGCCTTTCTTTCACTCTCCGTTCTCTCCTTTGAAAGTGACTATTGATAGACACTGGGCATCTATTTTCTCTCTTCTATGCCTCTTAAACACTTACATTTTCCATTTCTTAAAACCTTTGAGATCCACATGCAGTGTATATTTCCTTAGTTCTACAATATATTTCAGGTAATTAATTCTCTTTTAAGAAATTAAATTTCTAAGCTACAATTATATTTTTCAATTTTTCTTTTTGGAAGTTCTATTTTGAAGTCTACCTTTTACGGTATCTCATTTTCTTATGCTTACTATTCTTTCTTATCTCTTAAATTATTTTTATAAAATATACATATTTTTAGTGCTATAAGCTGAAGTTCTGAGGAGGAAAATATAGAGAATGTATATTAAATCTGACAACTTTCTGATTAAATCTGATAATAACCTGCTGTTTATTAAATCTGACAACCTTTGTGTTAGAATTTTCAGAATTGATTTTATCTTCAGTGGATTTTCTTTTCTATACAAACTTGAACTTAGAAGCACCCTCCAAAGTAGCTTCTTTGTTTATTTGGTTTTTGTTTTTGCCAGCCTACTGAGTAGTACCACCAATGGGACAAGCTTTTACATTAACTTTTTGATATGGAGCAGGGTGGGGTTGCCCAACAAGTTTTCTAGGACTATGAAGAAATTTCAAATCCACGCATGGAGTAAACTCAGTATCTTCAGAATCCAAATCCATACCTAAAGTAAACTTGGGGCTTTGATTTCTTAGGCATTGACAAGTTTGCTTTGAGTCTCCCTGGGACAGTGGGGAAAGCTTTTCTAGTCTTTTCAGAAGCACATCTCTTTCAATATCCTTCTGTAGGTTTAAAATCCATGTCCCTAAATAGTAGAGTTAATTTCTAAGTCTGAAAATTACTTCTGCCCACCATGGCCACTACATGATAAGCTATGTGTTCAAAGTAGTACTCATGTTAATTCTTTTACCAAAGTCAAATTTTTTCTTTGAAGTGACAATTCAAAATTAAGGGTCCTTTCATAGAAAAAAGATTTTCATTTCATAGAAAAGTCAATCCACTGAGAATTTCATTTCCATGTATGAAAGCGATATGATGCAGTAAAAATCATGAACTACTTTGATTGCTATAGGCTATTGAAAGAAAAAAACCACAAGAAGCAGATACAATACATGATTACAGGTTCAAACCAAGCGGAGGCTTACTGTGTAAATGAGTGAATGTTTTACAGATAGTGCAAATATAGAGACAGGTGGTGAAAGAATTGAACCGAATCATCACAGAGCAAATACTATAAAGAGCATGTTGTCATACATGAGCATATGTGTTACATAAATTCCATCTTTATACATAGACACTTTCAAGAGTTCCCCCTCAATAATGGATCACAAATTCCAAATATGAACATGTAGACATACACACACCACTTCACCTCTAAATCCTCAAACAAATGCCTTCTTATTTTGTCTATTCAAACACACCTGAATTTTTAAAAATTATTCTCTTGTGATTTTTTTTATTTTATCTGTAACACTAACAAATGTGTAGACTAAAAGCAAAAATTAAGCCTTCATGTGCCATGGGAGCTCATGTGATGTGAAGAAAGATGGGGGTAATGTATAATTTGTGGGAGTCTCTGACAGGTTAGATCCATACAATCATTTTCTAAGCATCCTGCTTAAGTGATTTAGGTAGCTTTTACTTCAATTGACTTTCCTTCTTTTTCAGTTTTCCCAAAATTATGCCATAAATTTATTAACTATTCACCAATCAAATACAATACCAAGGTACTTTAACCTGTCTAGACCTTCTCTGGTGTATGTCTGACATTAGTAGAAAATACAGAAAGGGTACAGAAGAAAGGCCTTGCCTCATCTGCACCTCCACAAGGTGACTCAGCTTTCCATGCCCACAAACAGGATGTGCATCTCCTAGGCTCACGAGGCCAGGGTAAACAGATGGAGCTTCCACCTCTTTTTGAACCACTTAAGTCTCCATGGACTAGACCTTAGTCGTCATTAAGAAAATCTGGGGGACTGTGGACTGGATCCAAGAGTTGAAAAAGTCCAAAATAGCTCTTGGTAATGGCCTCGTGGTTCTTCTTCTTATCTTACACATCTATGTTGATGATAAAGTAAAAACAGAAGCCTTGGGAGCTATCTTAGGATTTCCTATTCCGAAATGGGAAAATATTTGGGTTTAGGTCGGTCTTCATGTCAATTTAAGAGGATTGACAGTGAAGCGATTGGCTTGTTGTCAACCTCCTGCCCTGCCCATTTTATTCAGCTGTGCTCTGACTTCTACTCCTCTGCCTGGTTGTAGTCTTAAAGGCCAGGACTTTGACAATTAGCTTCACACCGAGTGGAGCTCATGGAATATTTAAGGGGCAGGATGGAATCAGGTTATCCCTAATTGAGTTTCCTGGCTCAGGACACCATCCAGTGTGCGCTGGAATGTGATCACCCTATTCAAGTGTCATGCTATTGTTGGACCACAGCAAAAGGGAAACAATCTCTCAGGAGAAACCGAGAGGTCTTCTTCTAGTCAACACACAGAAGACAAGGCAATGATTCATATAATCCCAATGAGGCAACCATTAGACAATAAGATTTAAGGTCAAGCAACAATTATGAGTCATTAGAGTCGTGTTGTAACTTTGAATATCCAAGTTGTTTTGCTCCTCAGTTAAATAATGGGCACCACACATTACATAAAGACAAAAACAAAAGGCCCAGATTATTTGATTTTTTTATTGAAACACTCTTTATGCACATATTTTAGTTTGATGACCATGTATATGAATCATATACATTTTCTTTAATTTCATAAGTCTTTTGTTTGTATTCCTAGGAGTTATATTTATTTTCAAATTAAATACTTACTCAAATAACACATCCTAAATTATTGTGAATAGATATTTGAAGTGAGGACTAGAGAATACATTTTCCACGGGAAAGCTTCTTCTAACACTACTGGCATAATAGTTGCTCTTGAGAGAACACAAAATCTGTTTTCCCTTAAGCAATATAACTGCTAAAGCCTCGTCACAATGTTAAAAGAAATGCTCAGTAGCAAACAGGGGGGAAAAGCTTAGGAAACTCATTAATAAGCCATTATGACTGATAGGCTTTTCTCCTGGCTTTTGGTAAGGAACAAAGAGGTCTCTTCTCTTTCTTAAGCCTTTGTAACTTCTTTGTGTAGCTCCTGGCACAACTAAACTTCCTCTACCAGTCAACATCCTTAGCCACTTTGACTTTCCACAAAGTGTGTCCTACACAGTGGGTGTCCAGTATGCAGTCGATAAATGACTATGTGAATGAATCAATACATTTCCCGACTTTGACTTGCTGCGCTTATGGTGGGTCCTTGATATAAACTACTTGAACTGCTTTGACACTATTGTCAATACTTCTGTCAATGCTGCTTCTCCTTGTGCCACCTGTTGATTTCGAGATTTGCCAAATAAACAACACTTGTTTACACATCCCTACAGATGTGACCCAGAATAGATTATTGTGTTGTACCCAGGTCATTTGACTCAAAGCTTCCTGCTTTGTAATGATCTATGTAGAGTAATAATAAGCATAAAACATAATTCCTTCCCCCATTATGAGTGACTGTAATGTCTTTACCAGTTTTATTTTAGTCATCAGAGTGCCTGATTGATATGCTTTATAAATGGAAACCAAAAAAATCATAACTTAACAGCACAATGAGGTATATGTGTTATAAGTTAACCTGTTGGGTGCTATAGCAATTCACTTGGATGTCTCTCTGAGCATTAGCACAGTAATGAAATCTTACTGCAGTAACTTCTTAAATTTTAGTGGCTATATAATAAAACCGTGCATATGATCATCTTAATTTTCTTGTTACTCGTTTAAACTTTTTCAAAAAAGTATTTTTCAAGCCAGAAATATAAAGACTTTTAGGTTTATTCTGATAATAACACATACAAGAATTAATAGCCCAAGTTCTTTGAAATCAGAGTTCAGAAATTCATATGACTTATAAACTTTTTTAAAATTTTGTCTGTATGCTGCTTCAAGTGATAACTAAATAAACTCACATGTTCCTGGGATGCTCATAAAAAAATGAGGGGTAGAGTAATCATTTCACAATATACACTTACATCAAATCATTACATTGTGTACCTGAAACTAATACAGTGTTATATCTCACTTATATCTCAGGAAAACTGGGGAAAATGTTGAGGCATCTGATTTCTTCTCTCTCTCTCTAACTGCTTCTCCTCTTTCTGCCACGGCAGCATCATCTACCCTTTGGTGCGAACAAAAAGCAGGTCACAGTTGGATACAAAAAGAATGGCATTGAAACAGATTTCCAACAAGCAGTTTGAGGGATTGAACATGACAGTGTTAAACTGAACTGCAAAATGAAATTTGCTGTCTACTGACCACCAAAGGCAGAAACTGGAAAATGTCCTGCACCATACTGCTGTCTGCTTTCCCTTGACAGAACAGAATATCAAAATCTGGTCGTCATCAAGTTGCCTCAGAACATGGCCTTTTTGTTATTGCTCCAGATATCCATCCTTGTGTCTGCAATATTGAAGGAGAAGGTGAGAGCTGGGACGTGGGCATTGGTGCTGCATCTTACGTGGGCGCCACTGAAGATCCTTGGAAAACTGACTACAGAATGCACTCTTAGGTAATGGAGGAGCTTCCCAGCTCATAAATGCCAGTTTTCCCGTGGACCCCCAAAGGATGTCTGCTTTTGCCACTCTGTGAAATGCCATGGAGCTCTGGTTTTTACTTTTAAGAAACCCGGAAAACACAAATCTGAGTCAGAATTTGCTCCAATTTTCAATTCAGTGTTCTGTCCTTGGGTGGAGGGGGTCAGGGGAGCCTTTAGGGGATATTTGGGAACTGACCAAAGTAAATGGAAAGCTTATGATGCTACCTATCCTGTGAAGTCCTATCTAGGTTCTCAGCTGAACACACTAATTGGTCAAGGAAAAGGTGACCGTTTTTTTCCACTTACTACCTGATAACTTCATAGCTGCCTGTACAGAAAATAAAATCCTGTTGTTTTTAAATCACAAGAGGGTTATTAATCACAACTACTCCTTCATTGCAACCTTTATTATTGATCATGTGAAATACCTAAATGCTTGAAAAACTTTAAATAACAGAATTTCTTTAGGATTATAAAAATGGTAATAAACAGAATTGCAGGGGAAAAGATTTCAAAACATTATATTTCATAATGCTGTTTCACTTTATGTTGAATCAATTCTAAATAAAGATATGAAACTCGAAAAAAAACTGGGAAAAACATGAGGGTGGAGTGATTGACTGACTGACCCTGGTTTTCTGTCAATGTGAGAAAATGACAGTCTTTTTTAAAAATAAATTTTATTGATTATGCTATTACAGTTGTCCCATTTCCTCCCCTTCACTCCCCTCCCCCTGCATACCTCCTCCCACCCACATTCCCCCCTTTAGTTCATGTCCATGTGTCATAAGTTCTTTAGCTTCTACACTTCACATACTATTCTTGCCCTCCCCCTGTCTATTTTCTACCTTCCATCTGTGCTACTTATTCTCTGTACATTTTCCCCCTCTCTCCTCCTCCCACTCCCCTGTTGATAACCTTCCATTTGATGACTTTTTTTTTTACTGTTCATATTTTTAATCTTCTTTTTCTTAGGTAAGTCCCTTTAACATTTCATATAATAAGGGCTTGGTGATGAGGAACTCCTTCAGCTTGACCTTATCTAAAAAGCACTTTATCTGCCCTTCCATTCTGAATGAAAGCTTTGCTGGATAGAGCAATCTGGGATGTAGGTCCTTGCCTTTCATGACTGGGAATACTTCTTTCCAAAGCCCCTACTTGCCTGTAAGGTCTCTTTTGAGAAATCAGCTGACAGTCTGATGGGAACTCCTTTGTAGGTAACTGTCTCCTTATCTCTTGCTGCTTCTAGGATTCTCTCCATCATTTTAATCTTGGGTAATGTAATTATGATGTGCCTTGGCTTGTTCCTCCTTGGGTCCAACCTCTTTGGGACTCTCTGAGCTTCCTGGACTTCCTGGAAGTCTATTTCCTTTGCCAGAATAGGGAAGTTCTCCTTCGTTATTTGTTCAAATAAGTTTTCCACTTGTTGCTCTTCCTCTTCTCCTTCTGGTACCCCTATAATTCAGATGTTGGAATGTTTAAAGATGTCCTGGAGTTTCCTAAGCCTCTCCTCATTGTTTTTGAATTCTTATTTCTTCATTCTTTTCTGATTGTATGGTTTTTTTCTTCCTTCTGGTCCACTCCATTGATTTGAGACCTAGTTTTCTCTCCATCACTATTGGTTCCCTGTGCATTTTTCTTCATTTCACTTAGTGTAGCCTTCATTTTTTCATCTAATTTGCAACCAAATTCAACCAATTCTGTGAGCATCCTGATCCCCAGTGCTTTGAACTGTGCATCTGATAGGTTGGCTATTTCTTGGTCACTTAAAAGTATTGATTCTGAGGATTTCATTTGTTTTTCCATTTGAGTCATTTTTTGGCG
Organism: Tonatia bakeri; assembly: GCA_004024845.1. Classification (NCBI taxonomy): domain Eukaryota; kingdom Metazoa; phylum Chordata; class Mammalia; order Chiroptera; family Phyllostomidae; genus Tonatia; species Tonatia bakeri. Next base: position 26,678 of record PVIA01010855.1, on the reverse strand, counting down.
GGGAGGGGGTCTGATCATGCCTGTTATGTATGTAGTGAGTGGCCGAGCCTTAGGTGTTCACCAGGGCGGGGCAACCCATGTACCTGGGTTGTGACGCTATATGTGGGGGCGGGGTCAGAGAGGGAACAATGGCGCTTGCTCTGCTCTCAGTCAGGTTTCAGTCCCCTCTGCTGCTTCCCACAAGCAAATTGGGCCCTTCTGGTGCTGGTTTCCGGGTGGGTGGGCTTGTGTACATTCTAGGACCCTGTAGGGTCTCTCCAACAAACTCTCCTGTGAGGCTGGAATTCTCTTCCGGCACCTCAACTTCCACAAGTGTTTTCAGTCGGTGCTTTTAGGTTTTATTTCCCTGCGCTGGGTCCCTGGGTTGCGCCATCTCTCTTGCTGCCCGTTTTCACCTGGTTTATCTGCGCGTGAATGTGTAACTGCGGACAGCCAGGTGAGTTGTGCATCTCACTGGGTCTCCTCGTTGCCTCCCCATGCCCACGCCTGGAGTCTGCCAACAGGGTCTGCTAGCCACCTCTGCCAGCCACCGCTTATTCCTGCCGCAACCCCTCTCTGCTGGCTGCCAACTCCACCCCTCTTACCAGTCTGGATGAATGGTTGTCAGGACTTCTGTACTATTCACTTTTCTGTCTGTTCTGGTTGTTCTTTTTGTTTCTAAATTTTTGTTGTCCTTAATTTTGGTTGTGTGAGGAGGAACAATGTGTCTACCTATGCCTCCATCTTGGCCAGAAGTCGAGAATGACAGTCTTGAAGGACTATCAATGACTTGGAATTTCTGAACATGTTCCTTAAAGGGCTCATTGTCTTGGGCATCTCTAATACATCTAATTGGAGCACAGGGAGAAATCATACCGTTACCTGTGGAAGCAGGGATGCTGAGGAACCTAATGCAACATTAATACATGCACATCACCTAAGGAATTAGAAATTGTGATAACTTTATGTCTGGTTGAGGTTGCCTGAGAAGAAGCAGCATTTCTATTTAATATCAAACACTACAATATAAAGGTAGTATACATAAGGAATAGATTTGCATTATTTAATTCTTTTCCAGACAAATGTAACTTTAGTTCAATAGTACCTAAGAATGAAAAGTTAGTACATTTTATTGTTTTTGTGTGTGTGTCTGTGTACAGAGAAGAGAAATTCACACTCGTAGTCAAAAGAACTGAAAGCGCCAGGTTTTTGCCAATTGTTGTCAGTATGTCCTTGGTGTATCCTTAGATGAGTTACTTAAATTCCATGAGACTCAGTTTCTTCATTTTCCAAGTCGGGGTAATAAAACCTACCTCACAAACACGGTGCCTAGTGTAACTATAACTCAATAAATGTTCATTCCTCTATTAAACTTTAAAATGTTTTGACAAGCTATAGTAAAAATAGAAACAAAAAGTCAGACTTTGCTTCTGCAAAGTCAAAATTCAATAAATTTATTGAGTTCATTCATAAATGTGACAGAACTTAGATTTTTTTTAAGTAAATGGGCGTGTGCCCTTTCCCAGGAGCACACCTGCACCTTTCCCTTCTCCACAGGAGTGCACCTCCTAAACTTTAAGGGCCCACTTTTCTCTGACTTCCCAGTGAGCCAAAGCAGCCCCACCTTGGCTCTCTCCTGTTGCTTCTATTCCAGGGGTGTCAAACTCATTTTCACCAGGGGCCACATCAGCCTCATGGTTGCCTTCAAAGGGCCGAATGTAATTTTAGGACTGTAGAAATGTAACTACTCCTTAACAGTTCAGCAAGAGCACAGCGCTGCCACTGGGTAGAAACAAGGTGGAGGGCAGGATTCAGCCCACAAGCCTTGTGTTTGCCACCTGTGTCTATCCTAAGCCCTTCCTTGTTTCACTGTCCCCAGTACTCTCAAATACTTTACTTTAAACAGAGTACTCTTTAGAGAGTACTTTAATAAACATACTCTCAAAATCAATAAAAGGAAGTAAATGTTCTGGTTCTAGAGCCACAAATTGTTAGTGAAAACTAACGAACAAGTCTATGATTTTTAAGAAAGACCCAATGAAGGAGCAATACAGTGCAGTAGGAAATAGGAAAAGGTTTTGAAATTAGAGACAACTAGGGTCACATCTTAGTTCCTTTATTAGTTGTGTGACCTTAGGCAAGAAACATAATATCTTTAAGGCTCATTTTTTATTGACAGAAAAAGGAGAATATCATAGTTCATTGAACCTAATATTCTGTATATTATAAAACTCATTTTTCTTTCACATACAAAAAACACTGCCAATTAGATGTAATACTTTCTTATAATACAGAACTTTTATTTTATACTTATTTAAAAAGCTGACTTTAAATATATTTAGATAGATTTTAATCATATCATATCACCTTGATACATAGATAAAAAGAAAAAAACTTAGCAAAATAAATTAGTTAATGTATCCCTCAAATTTTATATGGAGATCTCTCTGAATCACTTTTTCCCTCAGTCATCAATTTCCCTATTTTTCTACATGATATTGACCTCTATGCCATCAAGAGCATTGGCAATGCTTATTTCTTGAAAGATGCACTCACTATAGTTTCTAGGATTTTCTTCCAAGTCACTGGAATAAAATGCTGATGCTTTATGACACCAAAATAACAACCAGTTTTGCTCACAGGCAGGCAATGACAACTGGCATCATGAGTGCTGTATTTCTGACAGTGGCTATAAGACAACATGCACCCTAGAATGTATCCTGATTTCAAAAATGCTAAGTGTGAAATAAATGAGCATCTTAGAATTGTGAGCTTTGGGTACTACTTGATCTTCACAGAACTACTGTGAGGATTAATAACAAAATACATGAAAAGGATTAATAAGATAATAGCATAAATAAATGGTAGCTACTGTATTATAGGGAAATAAGAAAACATAGCATTTCTGATCTGTAACTTCTCACCATGTTCCTGGGATGCTCATAAATACTGAATTAGCTTTTCCAAATCCTTATGTGTTCTAATCTTATTTGAGGATTGGCATTTTGCACATGATGGACTTTGAAAGTCTAAAGCAAGTATTGCCAAATAGGGGATTTATTACAGTCTCTACTCCCTCTCCCCAAAGAAAAAAAAAACAAAACAGCAAGAAGCCTGTGGTCTCATAAAGGCATGGCAGAATCACCAGAGTATGACCTCTTTTTCCTTTTGTGCTCTTCAATTTCTCTGCTCTCCTTGGTACCATTTATCCACCATCATCACCATTTGACCTGCAGATCCATTTCTAGTTTACATTTGGAAAGTTGCTTCAGGAAAATGGTGAAGAGTGTATGAATGAAAATATCAAAACTTCTTTCAAGGGGACGTGAAAAATAGCTGTAAGTATTACTTGGAATTTTCAGAAGACAAGCACTAATAGGGATGTGGTGACAGGTTGAGCTTCATTCTTGTACTCAGTTCTTCAGTGAGAAGTCTGAAGATCAGATTACTTTAAAACAGGAAGCCCTGGCTGGCGTAGCTCAGTGGATTGAGTGTGGGCTGTGAACCAAAGCATCGCAGGTTCGATTCCCAGTCAGGGCACATGCCTGGGTTGCAGGCCATGGCCCCCAGCAACTGCACATTGATGTTTCTCTCTCTCTCTCTTTCTCCCTCCCTTCCTTCTCTAAAAATAAATAAAGTCTCAGGGACGAGGTGGCCAAGTGGTTAAGGCGATAAATAAAATCTTAAAAAAAAAAAAAAAACAGGAAAGGATGGGAGAGGAACGCATCTGGGCTTTTCTACAGAGGATTAAAGCAACAGTGCAAGACTGGGCTTCTCTAACACCCTAGCCACTCAGGAAACCACGTGCTCTCTTGGAAGCTCTATAATTTGTCTTAATTGTTCAGACAGGTCCCACAATAAAGTTGGGCCAGAGTAAATTAGTCAAACCAAAAACCTGCTTGGAACGGAAATGTTAAGGGAAAATTCAGCCAAGGGCAGTGGGCTAGGGGGTGGGCCAGGGAAGAATGACCAGGCTCACATCAGTCAGGACAACATCAAATAGGACAAGGCTCACAGGCAGCTGAAGGCCAGTTACGTTCTTCCACTTCAAACACAGCAGGGCGCCCATCTCAGATGGGTGTGCTATGATCCAGCTGTGTGTGTTCTGTATGTAAGGCCTATAGGTCTCAACTACTTTAGAGGAGAGTCTTATAACAAAAGAATAAAAGTTATTAAGACAGTGGCTACAGTTTAAGTCTCAACGGTTCACACAAATGGCAGGAATCTGTATATCCATGTCAGAATAACCCCATTATCCAAGTAGATTTTCTCAGGATGACTTTATAATGTTTAGTTCTTTATCGGACAAACAATCTTTAGTATACATAGGATTGTGCTATGCTTTTGTCAACTCAACCTAACTTACAAATGTATCTTCTTTTTAAAAAATTTTTTTTGTTGATGGTGACCAGAGGGGAGACGGGAGGGAATTTCAGGGGAGAATGGGAAGGGTTTGCAGGAACAAATATGAAGGACACATGGACAAAAACTAGGGAGGGTTGGAAATGGGAGGGAGGTGAGGAGGGGTGGGTGGGTGGGCTGGAATGGGAGTAAAGGACAGAAAACTGTACTTGAACAATGATTAAAATAAAATTAAAAAAAAATTTATTGCTGTTCAATTACAGTTGTCCCCATTTTTCCCCATTATTCTCCCCACCTCCCACATACAATCCTTCCCCACCCCTGTTGTCTTTGTCCATGGGTCCTTTATACATGTTCCTTGATGACCCTTCCCCTTCTTTGTCCATTATCTCCCTCTGACCCTCTGGTTACTGTCAGTTTGTTCCTTAATTCCGTGTCTCTGGTTATATTTTGCTCACTTCTTTGTTTCATTGATTACGTTCCATTTATAGGTGAGATCATATGGTATTTGTCCCTCACTACCTGGCTATTTCGCTTCACTTAGCATAATGCTTTCCAGTTGCATCCATGATGTTGCAAAAGGTAGGAGCTCCTTCTTTCTTTCTGCTGCATAGAATTCCATTGTGTAAATGTACCACAGTTTTTTGATCCACTCATTTACCAATGGGCACTTAGGCTGTTTCCAGCACTTGGCTGTTGTAAAACACACAAATGTATCTTCGTATGAAATGACATTGTAGTCCTGGAAATAAGCACACACTGTGTATATCACTATCATAAATCTTTGTTGCTCAATAAAATTTTGACTTGGAAAAATAGGACAGCTTTTTAATCTTGTTCTACTGACATTTTGGACTGAATAATTCTTTGGGTGGCTATCCTATTCATTGAAGAATGTTTAACATCATCACTGGTTTCTACCCACTAGATACCAGTAGTATCCCCTCCTATCCCCCATCCCCACCCCTGAGTTGTGATGATCAAAAATGTCTCCAGACATTGCCAATGTCCCCTGGGAGGCAAAATTGCCCTTGGTTGAGAACCACTTAAATAGAATAATATTAACAAATTAAAGATCATGGATTGTTGTGAGATACCACGAACCCAATAGAATTCCGAGTGGGGGAGACTAATTCAATCAGTAATAATTCTCAAGGACAGTGGTTATGTTTCAGCCTTCAGCCCTGGCCTTCCTCTTGCTCATGCTCATTCATATTCTCTCCCTCTCTCTCTCCTTCTCTCTCCTTCTCTTTTACTATCATTGAGAATAACTCTTTGGCCTGCAGAGAGCAGCCCTCTAAGACAGAAGTCATTGCAGTCTCTGCTTTAGCACTTTCCTCTACCATCACAGGTAGGCAGCAGCCCGATTCCCCTAGCTACTGAGAAGCACCTGCAGAAAAGCATAGAGGATGCTCTCCTTCTGGACTCAGCAACCATACCTTCGCCGGCGCACAAAGGGACATTTAAGAAAAGCTAAGTTTAACAGTGGTGTATTTGAAGCTTTTTCTGTTTCCAGAGTTTTATTAGTTTATTCCTAAATGTCCATTTTCAGTATTCAGTAATCACAAAATCACCTTTCTTCTGCACCACACTGTTATGAGGTGATGAGCAGAACCTTCCAAATCTTTACTTTAGGAAAGTATAATTTGAACACCAAAAAATCTGGTTGTGGTTACAAACCTTATTATATATTAGTATTACCTTACAGTGCTTATTAAAATGCAGGTTCCTTAAATGCATTTAATAGAATATTATTCAGTCTTTAAAAAGAAGGAAATTCTGTCACATATCACAACATGAATAAAACTTGACATTCAGCTAGTGAAATAAACTAGTCAGAAAAACACAAGTGCCAGTACTGTATGATTCCAATTATATGAGGTACCTAGAGTAATCAAATTCATAGAGACAGAAAGTAAAGTAATGGTTGTCAGGACTGAGGTGGGTGGAGTGGGGGGAAGGGAGTTATTGTTTAATGAGTATGGTTTTAGCTTTGCAAAATGAGAACAGTTCTGAAGATAGATGGTGATAACGAGTGTGCAAAAACAAACACATTTAATGCCAATGAACTGTACACGTAAAATGGTTACTTATAATGGTAAATTTTATGTTATATGTATTTTATCACAATTAAAAATAAATTTAAAAATACTAAATAAAAAACGCAGATACTTGATTGCCACCAGTGATTCGGATTCAGTTGTTCTGAATGGGCTCAGAAATTTGCATTTCCAACAAGCAACCCAGCTGATATTTCTCTTTAGATAATCTTTTCAGAAATACTAGTTTATAAAGAAGATAAAATAAATGGATATACTGAGGTCAGCTAGAAATGTGTGATTTTCCAGAAATGCCAGAATACAATTTTCTTCAATGAAAATAAGATTTTAAAAAGTGGTTCATGAGGAAGAGCTCTGAAAAATAATAAGACAGAGTCCCAGGGCTAAAGAAATGTCCCTAGAAGAAATGGTCTAGAAGGAGGCAATTGGCAGACATGTGCTCTCATTTGATGTAATTGTGGGTGGAGTCATGAAAGATTAGTGAAAAGGAGGGGTTCCTCACATGTATAAATCACTGTGTGAGGAAAGTGGGTAATTGCATGGCATTTAGGTAATTACACATGCAAATTAGAAGAGCATATATATGAGCCAAACGAAACAAAGACAATTATTAGCACATTCTAGAGCCACCATGCCAGTCATAGCATCGTTTCCAGCTGCCCAGATGTAAGTACCAACAACGATATGGTTTCCAATTGTTTGATACTCTGTTAGATACACACAGAGCAAAAATGTGTTGTTTGGAGGGTATTTTGTACAGTGAATGAGGAAAAATTATAATGGAATCTTTTTCACTTGACTTCATAATTCTCTTCATATTAAAAACCATATGGCATTTAATAAATATAAGTCTAAATAAGTTTTTTAAATAATTCTAGAAATATTCCTTCTATTTTTCAGTTCTTCTAGCTCTTCAAGCCATGAAAGTGGCAAGCAGATAATAAAGGGAACAAACAGAAATGGAACTCTTCCTCCCTTTTTCTAAAATCTAATGTTGGATAGTGACATTCTTATTAGTAATATTTTACATTTGTGTTGTATCAGTTTATTGTTTGGAACAGCTTCTGTTCATTCTCAAGGTCGTATTTCAAAGTATCTCCAGAGAACCTCTATTTTTAGACTTTTCAGTCTTTCCTATTTCTCTTGAGCCTCAATTTGGTGTCCTTTAGATGATCACAATGAAAAGCCCATCATTCAAGATTTTTGTAGTCTGTGAGGGTAAATGGAAATGTTTTCAATGGTTTATAAATTTTAAAAATCATAAGTGCTTTGTCTTTTCTCTTTTAAAAATTTTTAAAAATTGGACCTCAGGGCAACCAACTGACTGGAGTAGTCTGGAGGGACAACAGGGTCAAATGAAGATGGAGCTTTAGAGGCAGGCAGTTTGGGGATTCGCGTAGAAGGTGATGCCAGTATCTCACGGATTACTGATCAGGGAAGTCATATGCCAAAAGCAATATTTTAGGAAAACAAGTCTGGTTTCCATTGTGAAAATGAGTTATAAAGACCTTAGGGTGGAGGCTGGGAGGCCAGCACAAAAGCTACTGAGGCCTTCAGAGGAAGGTGCTGTGGGCCTTCGAAGAGGCACATACAGCATCGGGTGGGAGGGGATTGTTAGTCACTATCCATCACTGTGTCTGAGGATGTATTATTGCATTTGCATTTCTATTCATTCTTTTCAGAATGATTCATTATCACATATGTCCACCATTGATGGTAATGGGAAGCAATTGGTCTATTTCTGTCCGTTAGAGAAATTGAGTACCTTTTCAAATGACCGAGTTAGCAATGACTGGAGCATGTAAAAGGATAGCCTGTACACTGTAGGATTTCAGCAACATTTCTGCCTCTACATTAGATGCCAGGAGCACCCCCTTATGAAGTATGAATACATTTGCTGAGTTCAAAAGGTAGAAGTCCTTTGTGATTTTCCACAGCTCCTTCCCAGCACCTAGAAGAATTGGGCTGCTACTTACCTTTGACAGTAGAAGAAAGGGCTTGAGCGAAGATTTCAGATTTCTGTCTTAGAGGGCTACTCACTTTGCCAAATGTTCCCCAGAGGTAACAAAATCACTCTCAGTTGAGAACCACTGCTGTAATATCTCATGCAGTTTAACTTTTATAAAAATAACATCTCCTCCTATCCTTTACCAAAACAGATATTTTCCAGTATTTTCACTGTAAACCTCAGGCTAGCACAGCTCAGACACTGAGTCTTTGGAGGATGAGAAAAATCCAAGCACCAGGGCTGCTACTTTTGTGATCAATTCATTTTGGAAATAACAGCTATAATTCATTAGCAGTGGAACGTTCGCTACCTTGGGGCACGCTTTCAAAGTTTCTCCATCACACCCCCGTCCCATCAGGAACTTTGGGGGTAATCGGTTTGATGTTTCTCTCCCAGAATTTTTCTGCTTCCTGAAACATCACGTCGATCTCTGTGATCTGGCTCTTGGATAATGTCCTTCTTGTCCACTGACCACTTCTTTACTCCCATTCCCTTCCAAGCTGGTCCAGTCCAGCTCTGCTCTGTGTAACTCAGCTTTATCTCTCCAACTTTACTATATAATCTCTGAAACCTTTATTTCCTTTACCAAAATTTTCTATACATTTACAGACTTTCTTTAAGTGTTCCTTCCTCCTTTGCCAAAAAACTGTTTTTGTTTTCATGACCCAGATTTTCTCATTGAACAGAGGTGGTGGCCACGTGTTGTATTGCCTTCTTCCCCTTGACCCCTGGGGCTCAGGGCCCTCAGTCACTGGCACTCCCCTTGGCCTGCACGTCCACTTCCAGACCAGTTTTCTGGGCACCATGCTCCAGTGTCCTCTTCTTTACAAGTCATCTCCTTGACATTGCTGTTGCTGGCCCATCTCATCGTCTATAAACTAGGATAGGTGCTCACAGAAATGGGATGGGGGTCCAGTCTTCCTCAGTAGGAAATTTTTTTCTTTCAGTCTTAATTTTCATTAATAATATTCATAAAATAAATACAGAAAATCACAAAGGATGAGAGAGTAATGAGGGAAAGATGAATTGAAAGGAAAATAGGTTCTCTTTCATCAGCAAAGACATTCAGCCCTTCTCTTGAATAAATACAGCAAAAATAACTACCTACCTCCAAAAATTAGCCTAAAATAGATCAAGTACCATCAGAACATTTTCTCTGCCCTGGGGCACTGGATACACCTCAAATGTGTATTCAATTATGAATGACAGCCTTGTTCTGCTTCCCCAACATCATTCCAGAATCCCAGCTGTCTTTTTCCTTAAATTTCTGAAATCTGAACTTGCTCCTTCTAGAAACACCCTTTCTTTCCTCCAAGTCTATCCTTAAGGAATCCTGAAGGTTTCTCATCGTAATTAGATGTTACTGGGAATGGCTCTCTCCACCCACAGGTGGCGGTCATATTTGTCCTAGGACTCAGAGTCATGTGGAACAAACAGGCTATAAATCAGGACAGAGTGGCTGTGCCCTGCATGTATTTACAACTCCTTTGACTTAATACTGTCCTGCTGGGCTAAACTTAAGCTTTACATTTTAAGAAGATTGAGTTAATAATGACATTATGTTTGATACATTGAGTTTATATTTAGATTATTTCCTAAACCACCAGGGTGAAGATGGGGAGGTTTACAACTTCATTAAAATAAACAAAAACAGTGAAATATAAGTGTTAAACATTTTTAAAAATATATTTTATTGATTATGCTATTACAGTTGTCCCATTTCCCCCCTTCACTCCCCTCCTCCCTGCGCACCCCCTCCCACCCATGTTCCCCCACTTTAGTTCATGTCCATGGGTCGTACATGTAAGTTCTTGGGCTTCTACATTTCCTATACCATTCTTACCCTTCCCCTGTGTATTTTCAACCTACCATTTATGCTACTTATTCTCTGTACCTTTTCCCCTTCTCTCCCCCTCCCACTCCCCTGTTGATAATCCTCCATGTGATCTCCATTTCTGTGGTTTTGTTCCTGTCCTAGTTGTTTGCTTAGTTTGGTTTTGTTTTTGTTTTAGGTGTGGTTAATAACTGTGAATTTGCTGTTATTTTACTGTTCATATTTTTTATCTTTTTTTTAGATAAGTCCCTTTAACATTTCATATAATAAGGGCTTGGTGATGATAAAGTTCTTCAATTTGAACTTATCTGAGAAGCACTTTATCTGCCCTTCCATTCTGAATGAAAGCTTTGCTGGATAGACTAATCTTGGATGATGTAGGTCCTTGCCTTTCTTGATTTGGAATACTTCTTTCCAAAGCCCCTTCTTGCCTGTAAGGTCTCTTTTGAGAAATCAGCTGACAGTCTGATGGGAACTCCTCTGTAGGTAACTGTCTCCTTATCTCTTGCTGCTTCTAGGATTCTCTCCTTATTTTTAATTTTTAGTAATGTAATTATAACGTGCCTTGGTGTGTTCCTCCTTGGGTCCAACCTCTTTGGAACTCTCTGAGCTTCCTGGACTTCCTGGAAGCCTATTTTCTTTGCCAGATTGGGGGAGTTCTCCTTCATTATTTGTTCAAATAAGTTTTCCACTTGTTGCTCTTCCTCTTCTCCTTCTGGTACCCCTATAATTCAGATGTTGGAACATTTAAAGATGTCCTGGAGGTTCCTAAGCCTCTCCTCATTTTTTTGAATTCTTGTTTCTTTATTCTTTTCTGGTTGGATGTTTCTTTCTTTCTTCTGGTCCACACCATTGATCTGAGTCCCACTTTCCTTCCCATCACTATTGTTTCATTGTACATTTTCCTTTATTTCGCTTAGCATAACCTTCATTTTTTCATCCAATTTGTGATGAAATTCAACCAATTCTGTGAGTATCCTGATCACCAGTGTTTCAGACTGTGCATCTGATAGGTTGGCTATCTCTTCATCACTTAGTTGTATTTTTCTGGAGCTTTGATCTGTTTTTTCAGTTGGGCCATTTTTTTTGTCTTCACACACCTGTTACATAGTAAGGGGCGGAGCCTTAGGTGTTCACCAGGGTGGGGCAACCCACATCCCTGGGTTGTGAGGCTGTATGTGGGGAGGGTATTCAAGAGGGAACAATGACACTTGCTCTGCTCTCTGCTGGATTTCAGTCACTTCCCCAGCTACCAACAAGCAAACTGAGCCCTTCCAGCGCTGATTTCTGGTGGGTGAGCTTGTGTACTTTCTAGGACCCTGTGGGTCTCTCCAAGGAACTGTCCTGTGAGACTGGGAGTTTCTCCTGCTGCCACCTCAACTCCCACAGGTGTTTTTGGTCAGTGGTTTGGGGCTTTATTTCCATGTGCAGGGGCCCTGGGTTGTTTCTCCCGCTTCATCTGCACATGAATATGGGACCGCCTGCTCCACCAGCCACTCGCTGTGTCTGCCAGCCACCACCTTGCCAGGTCCTCTCCACCCAGCTGCCCGTCTCCACCCCTCCTACCAGTCAGGATGAATGTTTCTTCTTTAACTCCTTGGTTGTCGGACTTCCATACAGTTGAATTTTCTGTCAGTTCTGGTTGTTTTTTTGTTTTTAAATTGTTGTCCTTCTTTTGGTTGTGTGAGGAGGCACAGTGTGTATCTACACCTCCATCTTGGCCTGAAGTCTGTTAAATATTTTTATTCAAGTGAAATTCACATAAAATTAATCATTTTAAATAGAAACATTCAGCAGCATTTAGTACACCTACAATGCTGGACAATTCTGTCTAGTTTCAAAATATTTTAGTACACAAAAAGAAAAATTCTACCTATTGAAATCTAATTTTTAAACCTGCCTGGGAAATTATATGAAATTTGCACAATATTTGTAGTAGGCATTGGGTTTGGTTTTGCTTTTCATATCTTACTGATCCCTTATAACCCCCTTTGTGTTAAGGACAGTTTTTGTGAAGCAGAAGTCCAAAGACCATAACCAGGGAGTTACACAGAAGGAAACTCTTCCAGTGCACATAACCTGTCTTTCTGTATAGATCCATGTTACTCATCAAGAGTAACATGGATCTATACAGGATACATTCTTCAAAAGAGAGATGTAGCAGATGGGACAGATAACTGCTTAAAATGACCACTGTAGGAACTTGGAGGATGCTAAACTAAAAATATGAACTATAAATAGAGGGCTTGGCATATGGCAGGAACTCAAAAAATCTTTGTTGAGTGAATGAATGAACAAAATATCCCTAAATAAATTAATGAAATGACCCAGAATGGATGAATGGGTGGATGAATGGATGCATGCATACATTGAAAATGGATCTAGTATGCAAGCAGTATTTCAATGGGCAAATTGATAGTCTGTGAGAGGAAGTACATTGAGTGTTTACTATATCATTGCAGTTAAACCAGCCTTAAAAACAAATAGAAAAGAGATGTAAAAAGTCTATTATTTTGTATTCAAGTATTTACACTTAAGGCAAAAAGATCAAAGTCTCCATAGCTTTGCTATTTATCATAATGAAGATTTAAGAGTATAAAACCATTTTATACCCGAAGAAAATAGCTTTGAGGAATAAATGTTGATTGAATTTGAAGACTTGCGGGTTTTTTTAAAGGCCTAGAAGGAGAAGAGCATCTGTTATTATATAAATTGTTGTTTATATGCTTGGATTCCTCCTCATGCAGTCATAAATTTACACAATCTTTCTTAGTCAGTGTTGGGGATACTGTTTCTGGTTTGCATTTCTTTAAATGTTAAGAGCATTTTCTCCCACATGACTATTAGTTGAAGTATGCTGTTAATTTTTAAAAATTGTCCAGTAAACCCTTCGACTAGAAGAATATCTAATATGATATATACCATCATGTGCTTATTGGTATTACAACGAAGTTAATTAAAGCACTGGCATATTTTTATCCACACGATAATTAGTTTAACAGGCTTTAGCAAGATGTAGAAGTTACATTATTCCAAGAGAGTATTCGTTTCTGCTCGATTACATTCAAATTAGATATTGTAACCCAAGCACACCAACTATATATGGCATATTTTTACCTCCAGCAGGGTTATTCTATTAACTGAGGGGAGCCCCTCTTTTGCAGACAGTTCTTTCCCATCCGCAGGTGTAGCTAGAGGACTTAGCATGCTTCTCAATGCATGGTAACAGTCTTCTGTGTTTTTATCTGCTTATGTTTCGAAACTTATGTTCTTTCCAAAGTGTTTGTGTGTTAAAACTTCTGTTTAAAGGTGTTTAATAATGTGAATTATGTTGCATATTGAGATAAAAGGTTATGATAGGTTTTGTAACAACTTAATTTTGTTTTTATATTTATTGATTGATATTAAATATAAATATTATAAAAACATGGTAAATTTCCATCAGTATTAGTGTTGAGATTACAAAATACATATGGTTTTTAAAAAAGGAAATTTATGTATCATTATCCTGTTTGAAGGCACTTGATAACATTGTACTAATCCAACTTGTCACTTGACAATTGTCTTAGCCCATTTGGGCTGCAATAACAAAGTATCATAGACCAGGTGGCTTATAAACAACAGAAATGTATTTCTCGCAGTTTTGGAGGCTTGGAAGTCCAAGATCAAGGGGTCAGCAGATTCAGTGTCTGGTGAGGACCACTTTCTGATTCACAGACTACTCTCGGTCCTCCGAAGGAAAAGCACCTAGGAGCCCTCTGGGTCTCTTCCAGAGTACTAGACCTACTCCCGAGAGCTTCATCCCCAGGACGTAATCACATCCCAAACAGCCTACCTCCTAATACATCACCTTGGGGTTTGGGTTTCAAAACATGAATTTTTCGGGGCTGAGGGTAGGGCAGAGGGCATGAACATTCAGTCTGTAGCAACAATAAACTCCTAACTATCTGAAACAACAAAAATAACCAGGTGTCCTGGCCCTCCTGGGCCTGACGGACATGGCTGCAGGTCTGAGGCCCCAGAGGCTGGACTTCTCCTCCAGCAAGGTGGATCTGAGCCACCTGGTCGTGGATGGGGCACTGAGACAACTTCTTCAGGGGCATCTGTGCTCTGTGCCTACCCCCACCCCTACCCCACCAATAAATCTTGCCACTATTGCTCAAAAAAAGGGAAAACAAAACAAATTAAAAATATATATATATATATATATGAATGTGTGTGTGTGTGTGTAACCAAGGAAAATGACTGGGTTTCACAGTAAAGTTAATGGCTCAACCCTGAAATTTGTGCGATTTATGTACTGTGTGAAGCATGCTCCATATATCAGAACAAATGACTAATAAAGGCAATGAAGGTCCAAAAATTAGAATACATCCAAATTAAGCTTTGAAGGTTAAGTTAAGAAGGCCATAATTAGTATTTACTTAGATCGGCTTAAAGTCTTCCAACCAACTGGTCCTGGTAATGAATTTAGAAAGAGGAAATGAAATTATCAAATTCTATTTAATGAAAATTTCCCTGCTTAAATCACAATACAAGTTTTGAAGAACTAGATAACCTTAGTTCTGTGCTAGTCACACAGAAGGGATAATAATTTTATCTAGCTTAAAATCTGGGGTTTTTAATCAAAAAGAGAAAAAACCCAAATATGTTAATAAATTCTCTTTAAAATACATAGAGGAAGAAAAACTTCCAGTTTAGCTTGAGTGACCACTTGATTTCATGTAAATGGCTTGTTAATGAACCATAATGGTTTAGCTAATTAAAGGATACAAAGAGGCCACTGTACACCAGTGAATGGGGAAAGGAAAATGTAGCTTTCAATCTGTCTTACTTCATTCTGAGTGGACATTTCTTCAAAGGTTGGAAGAAGCAGAGATCAGTCTTCATATTAGAATTTTCCTTCACCCTTTCCGCACCCTCTCCTCTCTGGTCCGTGCACTATAGTAGAGGGTGTGCAAGGAAGTGTCTCTTCTCCCTCCTACTTTCCAAGTTACCCAGACAGCAATCTCCTGGACTCAAAGAGTAAAAGCAAGTTCAGCGGATTAGTGCTATGGGAGCAAACAAATATAAACCCTTGATTTTGAAGAAGTGAGTTACTGAGAATTTTTAAAACCTACGGAGAGTAGGGATTGCATTCTGTCTGTGTGGCGGGCAGTAGTTATCAGTCTCTGTTCTGGTCATCAGTGCGGGTGCTGTCCACTCACCTTGCTTCTTTACTGATGAGAAAATTTCAATAACAAACAGAAACATTTATTTTTGAGGTGTCACTTGATGTGTTCACAAGATTGTTATTGAAAGGGCACTGTTTTCCAAAGGGAAAAGCAACCACCGAGGAAGTAGGCAGAATTTCTCTAAGAAAGAATTTCCAAAGAATGGCCCCTGCAAGGTGGCACAACTAGTTACTGAAGTATTGTAAGAAACATCAATAATCTCATTTCTGTAAAATAAAGTTCTCAAAGAACCTTCAAAACCATTTTTTATACCACTAGATTGTAAAATCATCTTCTACAGAGGTCTTTCAGTAACTATCAAGATCCTTTATCAAACTACGTTCAATGTGACGACTGAGTTACGAATATGTGTACCTACACAGTGGTTTTGTAATTATATCTATGTACACCCATATGGGCAAGAACTTTAGGATGATATTCAAATATGGAAAAATCGGCTTTGAATTCAGATGATAAGATTATAAACATCCTTTTTCTCTGTTATTGCTTTAATGTCATCATGCTACATTTTTAATTTAAAACAATTTTAATCCTTATGTCATAAGGGAATTCAGGCAAGTTCTGCCCACAAGTAAGATTCTCTCCAGTTTGGAGTCAGGGAAAGAAGAGATAGCATCTAAAAATCCTTTCTCATCCCAGAACCCAGTCTGGTGTGAAGAGACTACATCTTTATGTGGTGGTACTATTATTATTTCACAGGTAAGGAAGTGATATAACCATCCAAGGACACACATCTACTAAATTGTACAGCCAGAGCTTGAACCAAGGACTCCTGACTCCCAGCCCACACCCTTCGATGAGATCTAAACTCGCTTGCCTTGGCCTAACTGCCTCACATGGTCAGGCCCATGCCTGTCTCTCCAGTCATCTTTTTTGTCCCTCCTCCCCCCAACAGTGCCCTGTATTTACCAGGGTCCAGATATCAGCCCAGAGGGTGTCAATGTCTTCCCTGCCTTGGTATTTTTGTACTTGCCTCTGCTTGGAAAGCCCTTCTCTTCATTCTTACCAAGGCCAAATCATCATGCCTTAGCTCTCCACTTAATGTCACTTTTTAGGGTGGTCCTCTTGGCTACCCCATGTAACGTTGTCTCCTTTCCTCCAAGATCACTACCTGTCATATCACTCAGTTAATTTTCTTCATGGCACCTACTACGCTTAGTTAATCTTTTATTTATTTATCTATGTAGATATTGTCTGTTTCTTCCCTCAGGAATACAAATTCCATGAGGACAGAGACCTTGTTTGTCATTGTACCTCTGTGTTGCCAGCAGCTGGCAAAGGGCCTGACATGTAACAGGTTGAACAAATAAGCCACAACCTGGGGCAGGGAACCCGATGGATTATAAAGATGATGTAAGTTCTGGTGTAGCTCAGTGGATTGAGCGGGGGCTGCGAACCAGGCAACACAGGTTCGATTCCCAGTCAGGGCACATGCCTAGGTTGCAGGCCATGGCCCCCAGCAACCGCACATTGATGTTTCTCTCTCTCTCTCTCCCCCTTCCCTCTCTGAAAATAAATAAATAAAATATTAAAAAAAAATAAAGATGATGTAAGTTCAAAGGATTTCATAAGTAGCATATAAGTCTGTTTTTTATCCACATTTTATTCTAATTTAAGCCACTTTGAGGGCGTCTGCACATTTATTTACCCTGTTCTTCACATCTGACTACTTAGCCATCGGGTTTCAGACCCGATGGCCCCACGCCAGCACCTTTCCTGATCCTCTCACTGGAGCCATGCTCCCCTCACCCCTCCCACCCACCACTCTGTCATTTGGGTTCACTTATCATGCTCTAATTTTATGTTGATTTCTTTCTTATTTTTTTTCCCTTGGCCTAGTCCATGTGATGTTCTGGAGGGCAGGAACATCTTTATGGTAGTACTGTATATACATATTCCTACATTTTCCCACACATTCTAGACTTTCCATAGTTAATTGTTAAGTGAATCAGTACAGTGGTCACTCCTATGTATTGTCTCTTTAATTCTACTAGTTTTTAAATGGATTTCCTCGGAATTTTTTCCTAAGTAGACAATCATCATCTATAGTCAATTCTTCCTTCTCTGAGAGTTACACTCATTACTTTTTCTTTCTTTGTTATATCAACTAGCACTAACAGAACAATGTTAGCTAATATAGGTAATACCAGGTACCTTTGATTTGTTTTTACTTATTAATTCACCATTAATTATGGCACTGGTATTGTCTGGGACAGACATTATTTATAACACCAAGGAAGTAGCAACCTTTTAATCCTAAGAATCGGGGTTTTAAATTTAGTTTAATTTAATTTAGCTGAGTTCAAACAAAAAGCAATCTTGAATTTTATAATATCAAAGAACATTTGATCATACAATATTTTCTTTGAAATACTAAGTTAAACTACATTAATGTTATAGTATTCTTACATTTCCAGAATAAAATCCACTTAGTCATTTAATATATTTCTATCTTTGAATTTACTAGCCATTTTCTTAGGAATTTTCCTATATCTATATTCTCAGGGGAACTGGACTGTGTTTTATGGTTTGTGTGTTTGTTTTTTGACTTAGCTTTTCCAGGTGTTGCTATCAGGATAACAACAGATTCATATACTGCTCTGGAAAATGTTGTACTTCTTTTGAGTTTTGGAGCAGAGTCTTGGGTGTTGGTGCAAATCTCAGGGTCCACTGCCTTCCTCCTTCATCTTTCAGGTGGAGTGGGACACTGAGAGTCCCTTACAATGCGGATGTGAGGTGGGGCAGAACCGCGTGCTGGGACTGGGCTGAATAATAAGCAGGTGTGTGTTGCTAAGTTCCTGGATTTAGTAATGATTGTTGGGTTTTGCCAAGTAGATTTTGGTATCTAGACCTCACGTGTATTGACTTCTGACATGAAAAGACAGGAGGCTCTGGTCCCCTTGCTTTATGTGATACTTTAGGTTTCAGATGGGCCCAGTGATCTGCTTAAAGGCTCCAGAAGTCTTCATGAATCTTCCAGTGTTTCTATTACTTAAAGGGCCTTTATCCTAGGGAGCTCTATGCAGCCCTTTGAAGGAAACTTATAGAAAACTGTTTAGTAATATATTAGATATATAGGAAAAGGGGGAATATATAAGGATATCAATGAAAATATTTAAAAAATAGTAGTTGGATTATAGATAACTGGTCCTTTTTTCCTCTTTTCCATAGTCTTACATTTTTACATGGTGCCCATTGTTGGAGGGCAGTGAGTCCCTCACTGCTCTAGGAGCAGGGGGCTTCCATGGGTAGAGTAACTTCCAGCCTCTCTATCTGGCCCCTGCTCACTCCTCCTCAGGGTAGATGGAGGAGCAAGTCATTTGACTGGAGAATGGTGATGGTATGAAATTCCGTGATTCATGCTTTTTGACTGACTAGAACTATTAGAAAGCTAGAAGCACTTGGTGGGCATTTTCTCTACCACCTTCCTGTCACCGATAATATCTGCTCCCAGATCTAAACCTCCCTCTGCTGGTCTGCACCAAGGTTTGGACTGGCTAGGGATGACAAGAGCAAGCCCATTTGCCTGCAGAACTAAGCTACATTCTTCCATTAACTTACCACTAATAAAGCTGAGCTTTTTTATCTCCATCTATTTAACTCCTATGTTTTATTTTTCAGTTTTCCCCAAACCCCAGTAAATACATAGTACTTTTGTAGTAAAACAAAAAAAAAACTTTTAAAATTGTAGGCTGCTTTGTGTGCAAATAATATTAATAGGTACCATTTATTAAGCACCAACCTTATTAATTGTTTTACTTCATCATCTTAGTGAATTTTTACAATAATCTTATAAGGTTGGTTCTATTATTATCCTTGCTTTTGTAAAAAACAAAAACTAACAAAAAATAACTTTCAGGGAGTTTAAGATTCTGTTCTTCATGGAATATTTATTCCATAATTGTGGACTCAGACTTAAAGCCTCAGGAAAACCCAAAAGGGAGTTTTCTGTCTGGATTTGTAAACCTATTCAGTGAACTATTAGAATAGTAAAAACTGAAATGAACTACTGTGCAAACTCTTTATGCAAACTCCCTTCTCAGGGTTTTACATCTCTTGTTTACTAATAAAGGCCTGTTGCCAACAGCTTACATTTGAAGCGACTTGTATTTGCTTGTTTAGCTGAAAGCTACCACCCAAACTCACCTCAGAGCCTGCTTGCAGGAAGCAAAGTTATCCTCTGTGGAAAAAAAAAAAAAATCCCCAATCTACAGAGATGATTTTTAATGGCCTACTAGGGGGCATAAGTGATTTAGGTGACAAAAATTCAGACATTCAAGCAAGTATGTGATCAGCATTTCTCTTGACTGAGTGAACTGTCAGAAAAGGGGAAAAACTGAGCCCTCTGTTAAAGATTTGTCCAATAGACTGGAGAAAACAGGGGACTATGGGAGATTTCTAAAGATTATTGTTATCTATCCAGTTGTTACTACTAAAAACAAAACTGATGAGTATCTTTTTAGCTGGGAGGCTGGGCAGGAGGTTGCCAGGGTTACCAGATGCTACCATGGAAAAGCGGGGTGTGTGTGGGGGGGGAGGACATCTGTAATAATGTCAACAATAAAAAAAATAGCATCTTAGAGTTGGTTGCACGACTTCATCAAACAACATTTTAAGAATTATTTTTATGCCCCAGCTGACGTGACTCAGTGGATTGAGTGCCAGGTTGCAAACCAAAGGGTCACCAGTTCAATTCCCAGTCAGGACACATGCTTGGGTTGCTGGCCAGGACCCCACTAGGGGGTGTTTGAGAGGCAACAACACATTAATATATCTCTCCCTCTCTCCCTCCCTTCCCCTCTCTCTAAAAATAAGTAAATACATAAAATCTTTTTTTTTAAAGATTTTATTTATTTATTTTTAGAGAGGGAAGGGAGGGAGAAAGAGAGAGGGAGAAACATCAATGTGCGGTTGCTGGGGGCTGTGGCCTGCAACCCAGGCATGTGCCCTGACTGGGAATCGAATCTGCGATGCTTTAGTTCGCAGCCCGCGCTCAATCCACTGAGCTATGCCAGCCAGGGCTAAATACATAAAATCTTTAGAAAATAATTATTTTTGTTTTAAAAGCATGAAGTTTATAGCCTTACAGAAATTATCCTGTATGTTTGTAAAGCAACCTTCAATGCCTTGAAAGTTTTTCATTTTAAAATCTCAATTTAAAACTTTCTCAATTGGATGCCCTGGTCAGCCATTGTCACCAAAGGCTGAAGCACGCCTTGGTGACAATGCGTGATACGGTCATTCAAGGTTCTGAGCTGAGCCTCAGCTCTCTGTGAACCCTTTGCTCTGGCCATCCTACCCAGTCTCAGAGTTTGGGCAGTTATTTGTAATCAGATAACTTCCAAATCTACTTCTCCAACCCAGTTTTAAGACTATCTTTGTCCAATATCTTTGGAATCCAACCCTTCTTTTCTGTTCCTACTTCCACTGCCTTAGCTGAGGCCCTCTTTCCCTCTCCTACATCAGCATTCCAACACAGTGGTGTCCTTGCCACCATCCTTGCTCTCCTCTTCCTTATTTACTGCTGCTACCACACTCATCTTTACACTGTTCCTTTTCAACCATATCATGGTCATCCTCAAAACTCGTGCTGACCCCTTATTGCTTACACATGGAGTCCAGGTTCCTCAGCAGAGGTTCATAGTTGGGTCTCAGCCTTTTTTGCTCTTCATATGCCCTATGCACTACCCCCGTGTTTCTCAACTCCTTTTTCATTATCATCCCCCCTAAGGAGACTTCTGAGGATTTTTTTCTTAATTACCCCTCTCATAAAATGTTGTTGCCACCAATACACTGTATATCTATTTATGTACTATACATATGTTTATGTTCTGTACTTTATATTTACAAGTAACATGTTTTTACTCTCCAAGAACCAATTTTTGCTCCTTTAGGGGCAACACGTTCCTATTGAAAAAGTGTACTCTAGACAAAACAGTTCACTTTCCAGTTCCTGAATATGTCTCTGTCTTTTCTAGCTTCCCAGTTCTTTCTCACTTTAGTCATTAGTCAGAGGAGTTGAAAAATGATGAGAAGATTCCTAGAGCATACTTCAGCTACTCCTTTCCCGGAATTGACTCAATGTTTCCTATGAGCACCCTCCGTTTCTTCCTGACCTTTCATGTTGCAACCCAAACACTCTGCCCTCCCCAATCCACTTTGCTGGAACTAACTTTTTTCTGTGCTATAATAGAGTTTTCTTTATATCTCTATTATGTTCTTCTTTATAATGTAGTGATTTTGCTATTTGTGTTATCTCTCCCACTGTACTATAAACTTCCTGAAGACAAGGATTAACTTTTTCACAGTGTTTAATGCCTTCATACAGTAGGTACCAGTATCTGTTAGCTGAAATCAATTCACTGATACACTGAGAACAGGACAAAAGCCCAGCAGTACCCACATTAAAATAGTTTTATATGCATGCTGAATAAATGAATACACTAATGGGTGGAAAAATTGACATAACTCTAGCCAGGTGGCTCAGTTGGTTGGAGTGTCATCCCATACACCAAAAGGTTGTGGGTTCGATTCCCAGTCAGGGCACATACTAGGTTTCAGGGTCCATCCCAGGTCAAGGAGCATATGGGAGGCAACTGATCAATGTTTCTGTCTCACATCAATGCCTCTCTCTCTCTCCCTGCCCCATCTCCTCCCTTCCTTTCTCTGTAAAATCAATAAACATATCCTCAGGTGAGGATGTTAAAAAGGGACATCTATAAAACATACCCCTAAACCACCATCATAACACAGAAACTACTTACGAAGAAGTGTGTGTTGTACAACATTGTTGAACTAAATTGGCTCTTGCTTCATAGAAATAACAGACAACCACTGGAAATTATTGGAGTGGTTACTTGCGTAAACATATCTTAAATAATGATGATAAAGGTGACTGGAAGACCCAGAGGCCAAAACAAAAGTCATTTTGACATCATGTGTTTGTTACATCACCACTACATAAGAATGACCAAAAAAGATATGAGGCAGGAAAGTTGATCTGACCAAGTTATTTTTGTGTAGGAAGTGAAGACGGAAGAAATGTTTTCTGGAAAAGGCTTGATAATTTTTGAATCTATACAGTATATGAACATGTTTAGAAAGTTCCATCATATCTCGGAATAACACTTTCTAGGAAAACCTATTTCTGTGGTTTCATAGGATTACATTTTGCTTTAGTCAGAGGATTTTAAGTATTTGAAAGTGTCACTTGTACTACTTCTCAGAAACAGCTTATTAAGATGATCAAATCTTATAGTAAACTACAAACAGGTGCTTTCTGTTATTCTTTGCTTCAGGGCTTTCTTCTTATGTTGTTTCTTTTCTAAAGTCTTAGAACGACTCTTGTGGGGTAATCGGATTGGAGGGTGTTTGAAGGCTGGAGGGTGCTCCAAGTCTGCTGCTAAATTCAGCTCTCCAGCCTGGTCCTCTCACAGAGACTGCATAACGAGACCGACCCTTTCAGGTCTTTCAAATAGGGTAACTTTTTTCATTCATCCAGTTTAAAGCTCTTATAAGCCATTTGACTTCCTGCCGGCCCTTTATTGAAAAGGATTAGTCATGAACCTCTTTTCCTCTGCACTCCTACTCGTCAAGCGGAAGTTCTGAGAGCAAACAGATAAAACAAATACTCTGGAGCCAGCTCTTAAGTCTCAGCTTCAATTAACAGCAGCATTCAGTAGGATCGTTGGTTTAACAAACACCGTAGGGGATGGGAGAGAAAAGGGGGAAGGGACGATGTAGGGCCCGCCCCTTTGGAACCGGATTGGTTCCCTCTCTGCCTTTCGTCTTGCATCTCAGTTGGACAGGTTGAGGCAAACTTGTCATTAAGGTGGTGTCAAAATAAGCCCCGTAGGTGTGGGCTGTTCCTTAAGTTTGAGGGTTTAGATTTTCAAAGGGGCGGACTTATTATTGGTTATGGGATCAAGTTTTCTCTATCTTAAAAAATGTCATCGTAACAGGAGGCGCCAAGAGGCTTAAGTGTAGCTAACAACATAGAAAAATGACGAAAGTTCCTCAGGGGTTTGATTTCAGTTTCCTAAACGACGAAGAAGCCAGGAAGATCCTTCAGGTGCTGGAAAGAAATGAAGAGCTGCAGAGGGCAGAGAAGGACAGGATCAGGTACAGAACAAATTCTTTCTCTCTTCCTTGGGCCTGCGTCCAGCGGTGGCCCGGTGTGCGGGGAGGGAGGCGCGGAGCTTCCTCCGGGCACCTGTCCGGGGTCTCCCAAGGAGCAACATCCGTCCGGAGTGCACCTGGCCAGGTGAAATCTGCAATGAGTTTTTTTCCTTAAGGACTCTGGGGTGCCTAGTTGGTGCTCTCTCCACACACAGCATCTCAGAAGGGCTCGCGAGCGAGTCTCAGGTCCCGCAGGGTCGAGTGCGCCCTATCTTCGCCCTCCTGGCGTGCTCTTCGGTGCGTTTCTCTAGGAGTGGCTGCCCCACCCCCACCAGGATACGTGGGTGGGAACCGTGAGCGGGTGTCCAAGCTGGGTGCGGACGAGCGGCTCTGCCTCGCTGTGCTCGGTTGCCCCCTAGTCCATAGCAGGGCGTGTGCCAGACAGGTAAAATGGGACGAGGGCGCTGCGTGGAGTGGAGTCCGGCCCGTGCTCACCCACGTGCTTACACAGTTCCTCCAGATTGTGCACCCTCACCCAACATACTCGCCGTTCCAGAGACTTTCTCCACCCAACGCCGACAGTCAGAGAGGCGCGGGAGAGTTGGCCTCTCGTTGGCAGCAAAATGGACCCCACCCCAAGGGCTGGAGCTCCAGAGGTTTGCCAAACTGTGTGGAGTAAACCAGGCTGTGGGACTGGGATTCTGGAGTTGCTGGTGATGCTGTGGGGAAGTTGCTTGGGAATTTCACCCTTGACCTTACTATGCAGTGGTGTAGTTACCAGGGGATGGAATCGAGAGTTTACTGCCTGGGATGTAAATTAACCAGTTTTTTTCTGCTGGGGAAGTGTGGTTAAATCCTGCAATGAATTCAAGGAACTTTCTCACCATTTCTGGAGTAGACCATCCAAAGCCTTCTCCCGTTGACTGTGAAAGAGAATGCAGGGCATCTCTCTCAGACCAAATGTGGCATCAACTGGGGTTTAGAAAGCTATTTTATTTGTGAGTAATGTTTTTGTTGTTGACCGTCGTGGTGGTGATGTGGGTTCTAGGTTTCCACCTCTTTCCAATGATCCCACTGCCCACCCAGCGATACTCCACATAGGGAAACCCTAGCTGGCCTTTGTAAAAGCAATTAGAATATGTCAGACCTTAAGCCCTGTCTCCACTAGATCTGGCTCTTGTGGGGAGAAGTGAGTAATTGAAGTTTGAGGATGTGTACTTCACACCATCATATTCTGCCTTTAGAAAAATATACCCCATCATCTCCTCAAACAGTGTAAAAGTGTACCTCATGAACACAGTTTGTCCACATGCACACCCACATGTACGCACACACAGATATGTGCATGCACTATACACAGGCACACCCAACCTGAAAAGAACTTTGGAACTGCATGTAGTTTGTCTTTAACACATTCCAAAAGGAATAAGAAACTGTGGTGGCTCTCAGTGTGTGTTCTTGGAAGCATTTCTTGTCTCTGCAGAGGATGAGGCTTCTTGAGTGATCAGGTATATGTTTGGGGAAATTGAGGGGAGAATTAGGAACAATCAGAAGGGAGGGAAGCTTGCATTTTGAATGTTATCAGTGTGGCTTCTCATGAACTATATAGTCTTAGAAGCAGTGTTTTTTATTTTAATTTTCACTTGAGGGAATTTTGACTTTTTACAGTTGACCAGATGCTTGCCTTGTGCTTCCTCGATGGCAGGGTTTGGCGCGCACATCAGCTGACTTTCCCGGGAAGTGGAACTACACGTGGGTGGCAAAGGCCGTGGGCTGGGCTTTAGCAGGAGGCTACAACACGTTTTCTGACTTCAGGGTGCTCATATCCTAATTGGAACACCAACAGAAAAAGCCATGATGCTAAGACAAAATTACTACTCTTAATGATCAAACTATTAAAAATAATTACTCCCCCAAATTTTAAAAATGTCACCACTTAAATATAAAAATAATTTAAGGAAAGTAGACACTTGGCCAAAATGTTCAAGACAACTGTTTCTAGTTGAACAGATTCTTTTCCCTGGTTGATTCCTGGGTCCCACTATCAAATACCTGTCACTACATAGCAGTCTGCATGGGACTGTTCTGCTGGCTGACTCCTGTGCCTCAGTTTTAACAGCAGGTAACGGCATGCAGAAAACACCTGAGATAACACGTCAACTTGGCTGCCTCTTTTGCTTATTTTCTTGATATGTATGATCATCACATTTTCCAAATCAAAAGTCAGAACACGTGACTTATAATTCAAGACTATTATTTGAGACTCTGGGAGGCCTTTTTACTACATGGAGAAACAGCCTGAAGATCTCTTGGTTAGGACAAAAAGGGACCGAATGGGGAAGTTTGGAAAGTTTGCTGAATGAGGGACAACGATGAGTCCAGTTAAATCTATACTGTGCTTGAGAAGTGTACAGGACAACCAAGAAGAAGTATTTTAGAGTTAGAAAAATACAGCTATAGTGTCGTGTGGGGCCATATACGTCCAGGGGTGGATGTTTAAACACGTGAGGATAGTTGAGTTCACCATGCAGGAGTCTACAGCCCCAATCATAACAGTGCTCCTGGACGCACAGAACTCTCCGCTGGTCTTCCCTCATTGGTACCAGACCTCATCTGGCTCTGGCTCACTGACAAAGTATTTGCATTACATGTTATAATGTTTCTAATATATAGTTATTCAAATTTTTAAGAAAAACGCTAAGATTCAAACTGATAGGCAAAAGATAGAAACAAATCATTCATGCTAGAAGATATCCAAATAGTAAACAAAACATACAGGAAAATATTCACCCTCACAGTAATGAAGAAATGGAAATTGAAGTAACCTCAAGGTACCATGTTGCACCTTTAAAAATAACATAAGAAAAATTATTGTGGGAGTTCTGGCCAAGATGGAGGCATAGGCAGTCGCACTGTGCTTCCTCGCTCAACCAAGACTGAAAACAACAAAGATTGAGAAACAATTAACAACCAGAACACAGGGAAATTAATTGAACAGAAGTCGGGCTCCAGTACATCCAGACCGGTAAGGAGCGGCGGAGTCGGGAGGCCTGCGAAGTGGGGTTGAGGGGTTCCCGGCGGGA
>PVIA01010854.1:0-48815 GCA_004024845.1 Tonatia bakeri | reverse complement strand
AAAAAAAAAAAAAAAAAAAAAAAAAAAAAAAAAAATATATATATATATATATATATATATATATATATATATATATATATATAGTAAAATGAGAGCAAACTCACAATTATTAACAACCACACCTAAAACAAAACCAGAAGAAACTAAGCAAACAACTAGAACAGGAACAAAACTACAGAAATGGAGATCACATGGAGGGTTATCAACAGGGGAGTGGGGTGGGGAGAGAGCGGGTAAAGGTACAGAGAATAAGTAGCATAGATGGTAGGTAGAAGATAGACAGGGGGAGGGCAAGAATAGTATGGGAAATGTAGAAGCTAAAGAACTTATGACACATGAACTAAAGGGGGTGAATGTGGGTGGGAGAGGGTGTACAGGGTGGAGGGGAGTGAAGGCGGGAAATGGGACAACTGTAATAGCATAATCAATTAAATATATAAAAAATTAATGAGGGAAAATTTCCCTAATTCAATGAAAGAAAAAGTCACACAAATCCAGAAAGTATAGAGGGTCCCAATCAAGAGGACCCCAAACAGTTCCACTCCAAGACACAACATAATTGAAATGGCAAAATTCAAAGACAAAGAGAGAATCTTAAAAACAGCAAGGGGAAAACAGGAAGTAACATACAAAGAAGCCCTGATAAGGGTAGCAGCTGTCTTCTCAATGGAAACACTACAAGCCACAAGGGAATGGCAACAAATATTCCAAGTACTGAAAAGCAAAGGCCTGCAACCAAGACTACTCTATGCAGCAAGGCTCTCAATTAAAATGGAAGGCAAAATAAGGAGCTTCACAGGGAAAAGAAGGCTGAAAGAATACACCTCCACCAATCCAAAGATATTGTGGCATTGAACAATACCCTAAATGAAATTGACTTGACTGATGTATTTAGAGCCCTCCATCCCAAAGAAGCTAAATACACATTCTTTTCAAATGTACACAGAACATTTTCAAAGATAGACTGCATGATAGGACACAAAACAAGCCTCAACAAATTCAAGAAAATTGAAATCATGTCAACCATTTTCTCAAACCACAAGGGATGGAAACTAGAAACCAACCTCAAGGAAACAACTCCAAAACACTCAAACTCATGGAGATTGAATATCATGCTATTAAACAATGAATGGGTTAAGAAAGAAATTAGGGAAAAAATCAAAAAGTTTCTAGAAACAAATGAAAATGAACTCACAATAACCCAAAACCTATGGGACAACAGCAAAGGCAGTCTTGAGAGGGAAGTTCATAGTGATACTGGTCTACCTAAAAAAGATAGAAATATTTCAAATAAACAACCTAACCCTACATCTACAAGAACTGGTAGAACAACAACAAACAAAGCCCAGAGCAAGTAGAAGGAAGGAAATAACCAAGATCACAGCATAACTAAATGACATAGAGACTAAAACACTTCAAAGGACAAAGAAATCCAGGAGCTGGTTCTTTGAAAAGATTAAAAAAATATTGACAAGCCTTTAAGCAGACACATCAAGAAAAAAAAAAAGAGAGAGAGGCCCCAAATAAACAAAATCAAAAATGAAAGATGAGAGATTACAACTGATAAAATAGCAAAACAAAGGATTGCAGGAAATTACTATGCACATCTATATGCCAAGAAATTTGAAAACCTAAGTGAAATGGAAGAATTTGTAGAAAAACATAATCTTCCTAAACTGAATGAAGAAGAAGCAAGAAGTCTAAACAAACCGATAACTGCTGGTGAAATTTATGATGTATTAAAAAAACTCCTGTCGCAAAAAAAGCCCTGGAGTGGATAGTTTCACAACAGAATCTTATAAAACATTTCAGGGAGAGGTAACCTGTATACTTATCAGACTTTTCTGAAAAATCCAAGAAGATGGAAGAGTCCCAAACTCTTTGTCTGAGGCCAGCACCATCCTTATCCTGAAACCAGATAAAGACACAACAAAGAAAGAAAACTACAGACCAATATTACTGATGAACATAGACACTGAAATCTTCAACAAAGTACTGGAAAACCACATCCCACAATACAACAAAAAGATCATACACCACGATCAAGTGCAATTCCTCCCAGGGATAAAAGGATGGTACAATATTCACAAATCAGTAACCTTAGTATATCACATAAACAAAAGGAAAGACAAAATTCACATGATTATATCAATAGATTTGGGAAAAGCATTTGATAAGGTACAGCACCTACTTATGATAAAAAACACTCAGCAAAGTGGGAGTAGAGGGAGCATACCTCAACATAATAAAGGCCATGTAAGAGAAACCTACAGTCAACATCATACTCAATGGACAAAATCTAAAAGCTTCCCCACTAAGATCAGGAACAAGACAGGATGTCCACTTTCACAATTTCTCTTCTACATAGTATTGGAAGACCTAGTCAAAGCAATCAGACAAGAAGAGAAATAAAAGGCATACAAATTGGAAAGGAGGAAGTAAAAGTCTCATTGTTTGTAGATGACTTGATAGTGTATATAGAAAACCCTATAGACCCCACCTAAAAACTACTCGACCCAATAAGTGAATTTAGCAAAACAGCTAGATACAAAGTCAATATTCAGAAAAAGAAGACATTCTTGTACACCAAAAATGAAATATCAGAAAATGAAATAAGGGGAAAAAATCTCATTTGCTATAACAGCAAGAAAAATAAAGTACCTAGGAATAAACATAACCATGGAGGTAAAATATCTGTACTGAGAAAACTACACAACACTGAAGAAAGGAATTATGGGAGACACAAATAAATGAAAGTATATACCATTTTCATGGATTGGAAGAATTAACATCATCAAAATGTCCATATCACCCAAAGCAATTTATATATTTAACACAATCCTTATTAAAACACCAATGGCAGATTTAACTGATATAGAATAAACATTTCACAAATTTATATGGAAACATAAACAAACTCAACTAGCCATAGCAGTCTTGAGAAAGAAAAACAAAGTAGGAGGGAACACCATACCTGACATTAAACTTATTACAAGGCTGCAGTAATCAAAACGGTCTGGGACTGGCATAAGAACAGACATGTAGACCAATGGAAAAGAATAGAGAGCCCAGAAATAAACCCAAGTATGTATGGTCAATTAATATTTGATAAAGGTGGCCAGATAATAAAATGGAGTAAACTCTCAAAAAATGGTGTTGGAAGATCTGGACAGGTACATGCAAAGAAATGAAACTCGACCACCAACTTACACCATAAACAAAAATAAACTCAAGATGGATGAAAGACTTAAATATAAGTCACAACATCATAAAAGTACTGGAGGAAACATAAACAGGAAAATCTCAGATATTCCACACAGTAATATTTTCACTGATATGTCCCCTAGAGCAAGGGACCTAAAGGAAAGGATGAACAAATGGGATCTCACCTAAATTAAAACAAAACAAAACAAAACAAAACTTTTGCACTGCTAAAGAAAATATCAGCAAAATGAAAAGGTAACCAACTGTATGGGAAAATGTATTTGCACATGATACCTCGACAAGGGTTTGTTCTCCGAAATATATAAAGAACTCGAAGAATTCCACTTCAGGAAGACAAACAACCTAATGAAAAAAATGGGCAAAGGACCTTAACAGGCTCTTCAAGAAGGACATACAGAGGACCCAGGACATATTAAAGGATGCTCAGCATCAGTAGCCTTCTGGGAAATGGAAATTAAAACCACAGTGAGATACCCCTCCACATTGGTCAGAATGGCCATCATAACCAAATCAACAAACAACAAGTACTGGAGTGGCTATGAAGAAAATGGAACCCAAGTACATTCTTGGTGGGAATGCAGACTGGTGCAACCACTGTGGAAACAGTGTGAAATTTCCTCAGAAAAGGGAAAATGTAGCTGCCTTTTGACCCAGCCATTCCATTGTTGGGACTATAACCTAATAATACTGAAATACCAGTTCAAAAAAACCAATGTACCCCAATGCTTATAGCAGCACAATTTACAGTAGCCAAGTGCTGGAAGCAACCTAAGTGCCCATCAGTAAAAAAGTGGTTCGAAAACTATAGCACATTTACACAATGGAATACTATGTAGCAGAAAGGAGCTCCTACACTTTGAGACAGCATGGATGGAACTGGAAAGCATTATGCTAAGTGGAACAAGCAAAGCAGTGAAAGACAAATACCATATCATCTCGCCTATAACTGGAACCTAATCAACAAAACAAACAAGCAAGAAATATATAACCAGACACATTGAAATAAAAAACAAACTGACAGTAACCAGAAGGGTGGTGGAAGGGGGTAATGGTGGTAAATGCTGTTGAAGTGTTGTCAAGGAATATGCATAAAAGACACATGGACAATGGAGTGTAAGAGGTGGGGATGGCTGGGATTGTGGGGAGTGGTAGGCAGAAAATGGAAACAACTCTACTTGAACAACAACAACAAAAAAAAGATAAAGAAAATAGTAACCTCAATGCAAAACAGCAAAGATGCTAATTCTCAGTAATAATTTCCACACATGCTAATTATTTAGTTAGAAGTTAGAAAATGTAGAAGAAGAAGGATGGGTGGGAGGGTTCAGAGTGCTCACAGAAAAGACTCATAAATAACTGATTAACTGCCTCTAATCACATATTTGTTTTTACAAGAGACAACAAAATGTGTTGTGGACCAAGATGAAAATCTGAGTTAACAGACCACCACCCATACCTATACTTGGGAGGTTACATCCTCCCGTAGAATAGTATGCACCACATTTCCCCACCAAATTGATATGTAACTCCCTCACCCCACTCCACAAACTATAAATCCTCAAGACAAAGGGACCCAGCACCTATGCCTCTCTCACCCACCTCACTTAGGCCTGTTCTCTTCCATGAGAATGTATTACTAACTTCTCCTGTATACTAATCAGCTTGCTTATCTTTCATTTAATTTAATCTTTATTATTTTTTCCTTTACCATTTAATCCCTTTTAACTCCTTCCCCCGACCAATCACCACAGTGTTGTCCATGAGTCCTTTTTCCTTTTTGCTCAATGCCTCCACCCCTGAACTCTCCCACTAGCTGTTATCTGCTCTCCATCTATGAGCCTGTCTATGTTTTGCTTGTTAGATCAGTTTGCTCATTAGATTCCACATATGAGTGAAATCATATCGTATTAGTCTTTCTCTGACTGGCTTATTTCACTTAGCATAATGTACTCCAGGTCCATCCATACTGTTGCAAAGGGTAAAATTTTCTTCTTTTTCATGACCAAGGAGAATTCCATTGTGAAAATGTCCCATAGTTGTTTCATCCACTCATCTATTGACAGACACTTGGGATGCTTCCATATTTTTGTGACTGTAAATAAAATAGGGGTGTTTATGTTCTTTTGAATTAGTAAGGGGTTGTTTTGGTTCCTTCAGATATATTTCCAGAGGTAGGATTGCTGGGTCAAAAGGCAGATTGAAGCCCTGGCTGGTGTAGCTCAGTGGATTGAATGCAGGCTGTGAACCAAAGGGTCACCAGTTTGATTCCCAGTCAGGGCACATGCCTGGATTGCGGGCCAGGTCCCTAGTGGGGGCCATGTGAGAGGCAACCACACATGTTGTTTCTGTTCCTCTTTTTCTCCTTCCCTTCCTCTCTTTCTAAAAAAAAAAGGCAGATTGAGTCAGCAAGCAGATCACAACATTTCATCCTGATAACTATTTCACAACAGCCCACAACATTTCATCCTGATAACTATTTGGATTATCAAAAATTACTTTTATCTTTATTATAAAATAATGGCATGTTCATTGTTGAGAAATTTGAAAATATTGAGAAGTAAGAGATATAAATCAGCACCTTCAGACAACTACTAACAGTTTGGTATATTTCCTTTTAATTTTCTGCTTTTTAATACATGTATACATATGTGTGTATATGCCTGTATATAAATGTGTTTGTAGTAAAACAATAATGTAATACTATTTTGTACCATGTTCTTTTAATGTAAATATATTAGAAAATATGCACATGGATAAAAATTCTTCCTCTTGTGTTTTATAGTTGTGTAATACCTCCAGGTATGGATGAACTCTCATGACTAATTGTTAACAAAGAACTTCTAAAAAAGTGATGGGAAGAATATAGAACTAACAATAGCTTCTATCAATATGCTCAATGCAAGAGGATGAAATACACAATTTGGAATGTGAATACATTTTTAAATGCACAAACAGGTACCTAGACTAAATAAAGATATTAGGAAGGATAATTATCCTCTATGATCAAATCTCAAGTGAAAACAAAGGCTTTCTTTTGAACAGATAGAACAGGGAAAAGGCTGATAATCTGAAAGGTTTTTCCAGATATTTCCCTCAGTTTATGAAATTGAGTGTTCATATTATCTCTCTATAGAGCACTAAAACTGCCCATGCCACCCCAGTGAGTGTCCATTCCAAGGATAGAGATGAGGGAAGCAGGCAAATGCCCAGGTTCTGTAACTTAGCCTGAGAGTAGTCAGATGAGAGGCCAGGGCAAGAAGAATTGTGCTTTCCCTATTGCTGAGAACCTTCTGAGGATGATAAGGATGATGGATGTTTATGGATGCAGTGTAGAGAGAATTAAAATCTTCCAATTCACAGAGGAGAAGGAAGAAGGCATACCAGACTAAAGGAGTATCACAGTAGCAGAAGTTTCAGAATAGAAGGTACAGCACTGGAATTGATCAACCCTGTGGTGCTTGGAAAACAGGTTGGTAAAGATGCTGGCCATGGGCATGGTGAAGGAAGACATATTGGGTCGGCCAAAAAGTCCATTATGTTTTTCCCATAAAATAAGACACATTTTTCATTGTTAGCAATAATTTTATTGATTAGGATATTTTGAGT
Source organism: Tonatia bakeri (assembly GCA_004024845.1). Lineage (NCBI taxonomy): Eukaryota > Metazoa > Chordata > Mammalia > Chiroptera > Phyllostomidae > Tonatia > Tonatia bakeri. The sequence goes on along the minus strand of PVIA01010854.1, from coordinate 41,984 downwards.
ATGTTGGCTATCTCCCACTGTTGCCTTCTAGTGAGCAGAGGCCAGAAGTGCTGCCAAATATCTTCCAATGCATAAGACAGCCCCACAGCAAATAATTATTTGGCCAAAATATCAATATCTATCAGCCACAGCACCTTCTCCATACACTGCACAAATCCTTTTTTTTTTTTCCGTTTTGGTTGTATTTTTACCTTTCCTGAAATAATAAATCACAATACACTGAAAATGTTGTGTATCTTCTTCCATCTTCAATATTAAAATGGCTGTACAAAAATTCACCAATTTTGATATTTTAAAAAAATGAATGCTAATATGATTGCTGTCACAATACAATCTAAATGAAATTGTTTTGAATGAACTTAAAGACAACTAAGCACTACTAGAGCCATAGTGTTGAAAAAAACTAAATGAACTTTTTAGCCAACCCAATACAAGCAGGACAAAGAGATAAATGGAGACTGACCCCAATGAAGATGACTACTATAGTAGTTTCCCTACTATACTGATAGCATAAAGGAAAATTAGTAGCCCAAAAGAGGGGTTAAAATACAGGTAAATCTGAGGAGAATCAATTATGCCCAGGAGAAGAAATTTTTCTATCACATTAGAATTTCCAGAATTACCAAAAGGTATGTAGGAAAGACACAGACTCAGAGATCTAACATAACTCTGGTTCAGGCCTCTAGTTTTAGTTTCTAATACATTTTATTAGAAAATCAGGATAGGCAATTTGCAATGATCTCAAGGGGCAAAAGCAATTCACATAATTTAAAATTCACTTAAAACCATGTTTAATTAACAAAATATTTCATTTTACTTTAATTACTTTTAAGAACCCACTATTTGCTTTTGAAAATTAGTAAAATTAGACAAAATTAGTCTGTCATAATATGAAACATGTTGGGGATCATTAGTTTAAACTATCTGGATAGATAGTTACCTCTTTTCTATTTGATAATTGCCAACATTGAAAACCCTATGCCTACCCATCCTCTCTTTCACCCACCTCAAATAGGTATAATCTTGAGATTTAGAGGTTCTTTCATTTGTCTAACAATATTCACTTTATCTGGATCCCCTGACCAAACAAATCAATATAACCTGTTTCCTCATAGATAACCTGGAGGCAATCACCATTTGTTAATCTCTGAATTACTGTGGGAACTCAATAAGATAATGTACACAAAAGATATTTATCAAAAAGTTGCCATTGCTAGTAAAACTTATAATTGGCCTAAGAGAAATGCCAAGCAGTAAGTCCTCATTTACACAGTGAAAAGAAAAAAAAACAGGAAGTGATTACAATAATGGCCACTAATAGAAGAAAAATTTGGAAATATTTGCAACTCAGTTCTATGAAAAAGACCTAGTGGGTAGAGGAATTTAAATTCTTCTTTCTAATATTACTTATATTTATCAATTGCAATTTACATTTAATATTATTTTGTATTAGTGTCAGATGTACAGTGTAGTATTTAGACAATCAAAAATCTTCTTAACTGAGTTTGATCCTGGGGATTCCAAAAGTGTGGTGCTGACAGCAAGATGAGGAGATGTGAGCTACGAACACTAGTATACCTGCTGGAAGAGGAAACCCACCAACAAAGGAACCACCAACAGATAACAATGGAAGAAGGTGAAGGAGGGAGTGGAAGCCACACTAACCTCAATCCAGGACATATCTGGAAATACAACTAAATGGTGGAGAAATTACCCAGAACAAAGAACTGAACAAGAGCAAGAAAGAAGCCTCAAAACCTTGTACATGCAGAAGAAACAGCTTCAACACAACCTGTCCACATCTGCACAATAGAAAACAAGACATGGTGGGTGTAGTGACCTTCAGGCAACCAGCTGGAGGGAAGCATGCACCAAAGAAAGACCCAACAACAATCAAAACCCAAAGACACAAAGAGAGTCAACATAAATGACAGCCCAACACCAGCAAACTCAGGAGATTAAGGAGACTGCACCACTGAATATCACAGATCTTCTGACATAGAAGTTCACACCAGAAACTCAAGGAGTCAGAACAGCTCAATTTAAGAAGCAGAGGCCAACAAGAAGAGTCTCACAAACAATGGGAAGACAAAGAAACAATCCCCAAATGAAAGGAAAGGAGGAAGACTCAGAAAGCATGATAAGTGAAATAGAGGCAAGTCAACTATCAGATATTGAGCAATGGTTATCAGGAAGCTCAATGAGCTCACGGAGAATTGCCAAAAACTACAGGGAAACTACAATGAACTCACTGCAAACCATATGAACATGGAAAAGGAAATAGATATTATCAACAAGAGCCAAGAGGAAATGAAGAATACAAATTCTGAATTGAAGAACACAGTACAAGGAATCAAAAACACATTATTAGATGAAGCAGAGAATTGGATCAGCGAGCTGGAGGAGAAGGCAGAAAAAAAAAAAAACATCCAGAAAGAGGAAGAAAAGGAAAAGAGGCTCAGAAAGAATGAAGAGGGGTTAAGGGAAGTTCAAGACAACATGAAACATAATAATATCCATATAATAAGAATAGCAGATGGAGAAGAAGAAGAGCAAGGGACAGAAAACCTGTTTGAGAAAGTAATGATGGAAAACTTTCTTATTTGATGAGAGAAAAAGCCGCACAAAACCAGGAAACACAGAGTCTAAATCAAGAGAAACCCAAAGAGGCCCACTTCATGACACATCATAATTAAAATGGCAAAATTCAAAGATAGAGAGAGAATCTTAAAGGTAGCAAGGGAAAAACAAGAAGTAACATACAAGGGAGCCCCAATAAGACTAGCAGCTCACTTCTTAATGGAAATGCTCCAAGCCAAAAGGGAATGGCAAGAAATATTCCAAATAATGAAAACAAGAGGCCTGCAACCAAGACTACTTTATCCAGCAAGGTTGTCAATTAAAATGCAAGGCCAAATGAGGAGCTTCCTGGACAAAAGAAGACACAAAGAATATACCTCCTTCAAACCAGCTCTGCAAGAGATGCTAAAGAGCCTGCTTTAAGAACAGGAAAGAAAAAAAAAAAACAGTGAGAGAGACAGGAACACAGGAATGAAAAAATGGCAATGAATAAGTACCTATCAATAATAACTTTAAATGTAAATGAACTAAATGCCCCAATCAAAAGACATAGAATAAATGGATGTGTAAGAAATCATGACCCACACATACGCTGCCTACAAGAAACCCACCCCAGAACAAAAGACCTATACAGACTGAAAGTGAAGGGCTGGAAACAAATATTCCAAGCAAATGGACAGGAAAAAAAAAGCCGGGGTAGCAATGCTCATATTACACAAAATAGACTTCAAAAAAAGATTCATAAAAAGAGATCCAGAAGGTCACTTCATAATACTCAAGGGAAGATTCCATCAAGAAGACATGAACATTGTAAATACATGTACACCCAACAGAGGAGCACCCAAATACATAAAGAAAATCTTGAAGGACTTCAAGAAAGATATTGACAGCAACACAATTATAGCAAGGAATTTTTTTAATTTTTTTTAGATTTTATTTATTTATTTTTAGAGAGGGAAGGGAGGGAGGGAGAGAGAACGAGAAACATCAATGTGCGGTTGCTGGGGGACGTGGCCTGCAACATAGGCATGTGCCCTGACTGGGAATTGAACCTGCGATGCTTGGTTCGCAGCCCGCGCTCAATCCACTGAGCTACACTAGCCAGGGCTTATAGCAGGGAATTTTAAAATCCCACTGTAAAAAATAGACAGTTCTTCCAAGCAAAATATCAACAAAGATATTGTGGCATTGAACAATGTCCTAAATCAAATAAACTTAACTGATGTATATAGAGAGCCTTTCATCCCGTACAAGCAAAATTCATATCTTTTCAAATGCACATACAACATTTTCAAAGATAGACCACATGATAGGACACAAAACAAGCCTCAACAAATTCAAAAAAATTGAAATCATATCAAGCATTTTCTCCAACCACAAGAGACTGAAACTAGAAACCAACCTCAGGGAAAGACCCATAACACTCAAATTCATGGAGAATGAATAGCATGCTATTAAACAATGAATGGGTCAAGAATGTGATTGGGGAAGAAATAAAAAATTTTCTGGAAAAATATGAAAATGAACTCACAACAATCCAAAACTTATGGAACATGCTGAAGGCAGTCCTGAGAGGGAAATTCATAGAGATACAGGCCTACCTAAAAATGATAGAAACATCTCAAGTAAACAACCAAACACTGCACCTACAAAAACTCGAGGAACAACAACAAAGACAGACCAGAGCAAGTAGAAGGAAGGAAATAACTAAGATCAGAGCAGAATTAAATGACATAGAGACTTAAAGCACAATTATAAGGATCAATTCAGGGGGGCTCAGCCCACAGGGCCCACTCTCTCCCCGACCCCCACCCCTGCCACCAAGGATGAAAATAAGTCTACCAAGACATGATCTGCTTGGGGAGGAAAGGTGGCCAATCTCTGAAAGGAGAAGGGCCAAGAGCCTTTTCCTCAATGGGCTTTTATTGGGTTCATTTGCACAAGAAGGCAGGTAAAGCTCATTGATCATTGTCAGGCAGTAAGGATAAAACAATAGATAACAAAGAACTCTGAGGGCCTATTTTGAGTCAGGGTCAGATAGCTAAAGAACTTTAAAACTTTGAGGAACAAACTCACTTCTTGCTTGCACCCTTATCATTTAATTGAGAACATTCTAAACAAAGCAGGTTTCACAGGATGTTACCCATACTTTCTTAGGCCTGATTGCCCCAGGGAACCCACCCTTTTCCAGCACAGGGCTGCACCACCCTCTGTCATTGTTTCAGGCTCAAGTCAGGCAGGAGAAGTAAGAAAGTCAAGAGATTAGGAGACTTCTAGCAAACATAATGAGGACTCAGGCTTTGTCAAAGCTGAGGGGTGAGGATCCATCACCCCCTTTTGCTGTAGCCCCCCAAGTTCTTCCTTGGGGGCCTCCCATGTGATTGTGCCTTGCTTAGGTTGTTCCCCCCTTTGGGGAATCTTACCCATCATTGGCTAACCAACCAAGCATTGGGGGCCAGTTATGGATGAAGTAAAAGGAGCAGAAGCAGCACTCCTGCCAGAAAAGTAAGCTTTGTCTCCTCAGTGGCTTATGGTCCTAAGATTGCTCACCCAGCCTTAGTCATGGGGGAGTTAGAGCTTCTGAAACCAGGCATGGCGGTTCCCAACAATCAATGAATCCAAGAGCTGGTTCTTTGAAAAGATAAACAAAATTAACAAACCTTTAAGCAGGTTCATCAAGAAAAAAAGAGAGTGGACCCAAATAAACACAATTAGTATTGAAAGAAGAGAGATTACAATTGATAACAGAGAAATACAAAGGACTGTAAGAAATTACTATGAAAAAAACTATGGAAAGAAATTTGAAATCCTAGGTGAAATGGACACATTTCTAGAAAAATATAATCTTCCAAAACTGAGTGAAGAAGAAAAAGAAAGCATGAACAGACCAATAACAGCAGAGGAAATTAAAGCAGTAATCAAAAAACTTCCAACACACAAAAGACCTGGACTGGATGGTTTCACAGAACAATTCTACAAAGCATTTAGGGGGCAGCTAACCCCTATCCTTCACAGACAATTCCAAAAAATCCAAAATGATGGAAGACTCCCAAACTCTTTTTATAAAGCCATCATCATCCTAATCCCAAAAAGAGATAAAGACAAAACAAAGAAAGAAAACTTCAGGCAAATATCCCTGATTGACATAGATGCTAAAATCCTCAACAAAAGATTGGGAAACTGCACCCAGCAATACATTAAAAGGATCATAGACCATGACCAATTGTGTTTCATCCCAGGAATTCAAGGATGGTACAAGATTCCCAAATCAATAAACATAATACATCACATAAACAAAAGCAAAGACAAAAATCACATGATCATATCAATAGATGCGGGAAAAGCATTTGATAAGATATACCACCCATTTATGACAAAAACATTCAGCAAAGGGGAAATAAAGGGAGCATTCCTCAACATAATAAAGGCCATATATGATAGACCTACAGCCAACATCATACTCAATGGGCAAAAACTAAAGTCTTTCCCACTAAGATCAGGAAGAAGTCAAGGTTGTCCACTTTCCCCACTTCTATTAAACATAGTATTGGAAGTTTTAGCCACAACAATCAAACACACACACACACAAAATAAGAGGCAACCAAATTGGAAAGGATAAAGCAAAACTGTCATTGTTTGCAGTTGACAATAGTGTACATAGAAAATCCTATGGACTTCGATGAAAACCTGCTTGACCTAATAAATGAATTTTACAAAACAGGGGGATACGAAGTCAATATCCAGAGATCAAAGGCATTTTTTATACCAACAGTGAAATATCAGAAGCAGAAGTCAGTAAAATAATCCCATTTGATATAGCATCAAGAAAAATAAAATGCCTAGTAATGAACCTAATCAAGGAGGTAAAACACCTGTACTGAGAAAACTACACAACACTGAAGAAAGAAATCAAGGAAGACACAAAAAACTGGAAACATATACTGTGTTCATGGACTGGAATAATTAACATCATCAAAATGTCCATACTACCCAAAGCTATTTATAGATTCAATGCAATACCTATTAAAGTACCAATGGCATATATCACTGATATAGAACAAACACTTCAAAAATTTACATGGAACCATAAATGACCCTGAATAGCTACTGCAATTTTGAGAAAGATGGGCAAAGTAGGAGGGGTCACAATACCTGATACCAAACTATATTACAAGACCACTGTAATCAAAACAGTGTCGTACTGGCATAAGAACAGGTACATAGACCAATGGAACAGAACAGAGAGCCCAGAAATAAACCCAAGTCTCTATGGTCAATTGATATTTGACAAAGAGTTCAGCAGCATAAAGTGGAGTAAAAATAGCCTCTTAAAAAAATGGTGTTGGGAGAGCTGGACAGCTACGTGAAAAAAAAAAAAAAGAAACTCGAGCACCAACTTACACCATACACAAAAATAAATTCAAGGTGGATAAAAGATTTGAATATAAGTCATGACACCATTAAAGTCCTAGAGGAGAACATAGGCAGGAAAATCTCAGATATTTCACACAGCAGCATTTTCACTAATACGTCCCCTAGAGCAGAGGACATAAAAGAAAGAATAAGCAAATGGGATCTCATACAAATAAAAAGCTTCTGCCCAGCTAAAGAACACAGTATTAAAATAAAGAGAGCCAACTGTTTGGGAAAACATATTTGCCAATGGTACCTCAAACAGGGGCTTTAATCTCCAAAATATACAAAGAACTCACAACTCCAATCTAAGACAAGCAACCCAAGTAAAAAAATGGGCAAAGGACTTGAATGGACAATTCTCCAAGGAGGACATACAGAGGTTCCAGAGACACATGAAAAGATGCTTAGTATTGGTAGCCATCAGGGAGATGCAAATTAAAACCACAATGAGATACCACTTCACACCAGTCAGGATGGCCATCATAAACAAAGCAACAAACAACAGAGTTGGAGAAGTTGTGGAGAAAAGGGGACCCTAGTGCACTGTTGGTGGGATTGCAGACGGGTACCACCACTATGGAAAACAGTATGGGATTTCCTCAGAAAACTAAAAATGGATCTGCCTTTTGACCCAGCAATTCCACTGCTAGGATTATATCCTAAGAACCCTGAAACACCAATCCAAAGGAACCTATGTACTCCAATGTTCACAGCAGCACAGTTTACAATAGCCAAGTGTTGGAAGCAACCTAAGTGCCCATCAATAAATGAATGGATCAAAAATCAATGGTACATTTACACAATGGAATACTATGCAGCAGAAAGAAAGAAGGAGCTCCTACCCCTCACAACAGCATGGATGATACTGGATAGCATTATGCTAAGTGAAAAAAGCCAGGAGGTGAGAGACAAATACCCTATGATCTCACCTATAAATGGAACCCAATCTAGAAAACAAAGAAGCAAGCAAAATGGAACCAGAGACATTGAAATGAAGAACAAATGGCAGTAACAAGAGGGGAGGCAGTGGGGAGGTATTGGGGGAAAATATGGGAAACCTCATGAAGGAATATGTATAAAGGCCACATGGACAAAACAAAAAGAGGGTAGGATAGAAGGTGAGAAGCAGCGATGGGTTGGGGGAAAGTGGAGACAACTGTACTTGAACAAAAATAAAAATAAATTAATTTAAAAATGTACCTCTGTTTTTTTAATCCATTCATCTACTGATTGACACTTAGGCTGTTTCCAACTCTTGGCTATTTGAAACAGTGCTGCTATGGACATAGGGGTGCATAACTTATTTTGAATTGGTGTTTCAAAATTCTTAGGGTATATTTCCAGCAGTGGAATCACTGGGTTATAAGGCAACCACATTTTTAATTTTTTGAGGAAATTCCATAATGTTTTCCACAGTTGCTGCACCAGTCTGCATTCCTACCAACAGTGCACTAGCATTCCTTTTCTCCACAACCTCACCAACACTTATTTGTTGATCTGTTTATGATGGCCACTCTCACCAGTGTGAAGTGTATCTTATTGTGGTTTTAATTTGCATTCTCTGATGGCTAGTGATGCTGAGCATCCTTTCATATGTCTCTGAGCCCTTTGTATGTCCTCCTTGCAGGAGCGTCTATTCAAGTTCTTTGCCCATTTTTAAATTGGATTATTTGTCTTTCTGGTATTTAGTCATATGAGTTCTTTATGTATTTTGGAAATTAAACTCTTGTCCACTGTACTATGGGAAAATATGTTCTCCGATACTGTTGGTTCACTTTTCAATTTGATGATTGTTTCTTTAGCTGTGCAGAAACTCTTTAATTTGATGTAGTCTCATTTGTTTATATTTTCCTTTATTTCTCTATTTTTCTTTCATTGATTTTACTTTTGGTATGAGATTAAAAAAATCATTGCAATGATCTGTCATGGAGGTTACTGCTTATGTTTTCATCTAAGAATTTTATGGTTTCAGGTCTTACATTCAAGTCTGTAATCCATGTTGAGTTACTTTTTGTATATGGTGTAAGATGTTAGTCCAGGATTATTCTTTTGCATGTACCTGCTCAATTTTACCAGCACCATTTATTGAAGACACTGTCCTTTCCTCATTGTACATTCTTGGCTACTTTGTCATAAATTAATTGTCTCCATTGTGTATTCTTGGCTTCGTTGTCATAAGTTGACTGAGCATATATATGTGGGTTTTATTTCTGGGCTTTCTGTTCTGTTCCACTGATGCATGTGTCTGCTTATATGCCAATATCATAATGTTTTACTTACTATAACTTTGAAATATAGGTGGAAATCAAGAATCACGATGCCTCCAGCTTTGTTTTCTTTCTCAGAATTTTTCACTGTTAGTTTATAGAAAGACAATTGATATTTATGTCTTGTGTTTGTACCCTGAAACTTTCTAGTTGCATCCTGAAATAAGTTCTAGGTGTGTGTGTGGGCATGCACACACTTGTGTGTTAAGTTTTAAGGTTTTCTGCGTATAAGATCATGTCATCTGCAAGCAGACATAGTTTCACTTATCCCTTTTGATTTGGCTGTCTTTTTATTTCTATTTCTTTCCATATTAGCCTGGTTAGAACTTTTAGTACTTTTTTAAACATAAGTTGTATGAGTGGGCATCCTTGCCTTGTTCCTGAACTTAGAGGATATGCATTCAATTTTTCACCATTAAGTATGATGTCAACTAAGAGCTTTACATATATGGCTTTTATAAATTTAGATAATTTCCTTTTATTCTGATTTTGTTATGAAAAAATATTTAATTTTGTCAAATACATTTTTCTGCATCTCTTGAAATGTTCACAGGATTTTTATATTTTGTTCTGTTGATATGGTGTATATCATTGACTGATTTTCTTTTTTTAAATATTTTTCTTTAGATTTTTATGTCTTTATTTTTTAAATATTTTTATTGTTTTTCAAGTACAGTTGTCTCCATTGCCCCCCACTATCTCCCACCCAAGACATCCCCACCTCTCACCCTCGATCCTAGCCTCCTTTGGCTTTGTCCATGTGTCCTTTGTAGATGTTACTTGACAACCTGTCCCTCTTTTCCTCCCATTAGCCCTTTCCACCTCCGCTCTAGTTACTGTCAGTTTGTTCTCTATTTCAATGTCTCTGGTTCTATTTTCCTTGCTTGTTTGTTTTGATGATTGGGTTCTAGTTATAGTTGAGATCATATGGTATTTGTCTTTCACTGCCTAGCTTATTTCACTTAGCATAATGCTCTCCAGATCCATCTATAATTTTCTTAATTAAACCTTTCATGCATCCCAGAAATATATACCACTTGACCATAGTGTATCATTGTTTCACTGTGCTATTGAATTAGATTTACTCTTATTTTGTTGTTTCACAATTTGAAAAATATTATGGCACTTCCTACTGCCTTCCATAGTTTCTGATGAAGAATTTGCTATCATTATAATTTCTTTCCCCCTATACATGACGTGTTGTTTCCTCTGGCAGTTTATAAAACTTTGTCTTTAATTTTAAGAAATTTGGGAGCTTACCTTTTTTTAGGTTTGCTGAGCTTCATGAATCTGTTTATGTCTTCTGCCAAATTTGGTAAATTCTCAGCCATTATATCTTCAAATTTCTACTTTTTATTTAAAAATTCAAACTGTTTTAATCTCACCCACTTTCTCCAGTCTTCTGAGACTACAATGACGTGCATGTTAGTTCTTTTGTTATAGTTCCACATATTCTGAAGGCTCTGTACATTTTTTGGCTCTCTTTCCTCCCTGTTGTTCAAACTGGTAGACAGATATTGTGATATTTTCAAGTTCACTGATTCTTATGTCCTGTCCATTTTTTCTGCTGACCCACCCACTTAGGTTTTTTTTTTAATTATTGCAGTTTCCAGTTCTAATATCTCCACTTAGTTCTTCTTTATATCCCCGATTTCTTTGCTGAGAGTTTGTATTGCTTTGTTGAGACTTCCATTTTTTATTTATTTCAAGTGTGTTCGTAATTTTCTGTTTAAAGATTATTATGATGAATGTTTTTAAGTATCTCTTTAGATAATTCTCAAATCTCTGTTAACTTTGGCATCTATTGATAGTCTATTTTCATTCAAATTTAAAATTTTCTTGTTCTTGGCCCTGGCTGGTGTAGCTCAGTGGATTGAGCGTGGGCTGCGAACCAAAGCATCGCAGGTTCGATTCCCAGTCAGGGCACATGCCTGGGTTGCAGGCCACAGCTCCCAGCAACCACATACTATGTTTCTCTCTCTCTCTCTTTCTCCATCCCTTCCCTCTCTAAAAATAAATAAATAATAATTAAAAATAAATAAATAAAATTTTCTTGTTCTTGGTATGATTTTTGGTTAATACTTGCATATTTTCGTTATACTGATACTCTGGGTTTTATTTAAATCTTGTGTTTTAAATTAAAATTTTTTGGGTACCATTGGTTTATCAAACTATATAGGTTTCAAGTGAACACTTCTATGATACATCATATGTATATTGCATTGTGTGCCCACTGCCTAAAATCAAATCTTTTATCACTATATATTTGACTCCCTTTACCCTTTACTATGCCCCCATGCTCTCTACTTTCTGGTAACCACCAAAATGTTGTCTGTACCTGTAGTGATTTTTCTACCTCGCTTAAATCACCTGGCTGTCTGACTAACTATAAGCGATTTTTAAACCTCGCTTCAATTACTTCCTGTTGTGTGCAGAACCCGGGCCTTTCCCGGCTATGAACACACTTAAACATACTTGCTGTTGCATGCAGAACCCGGGCCTTTACCGGCTATGAACACGCTTAAACATACTAGAAATAATCATGCACAGAAACAGTTTTCTGAGTGGAAGTCAGAGACGAAGCGCTCACTCTCCAGTTCTTTGACCCACTTCGGGCTACCCTCCTTTGGGGAAAAGCTTCGTCCTTTGTCTCCGTGGGTTTTTATTAAGAAAGTTGACACAGTTTGTGGATTGACAGTCTGGCAGAAGGGATCAAAGGGGACACGTATCTTACAAAGATGCTAACAGAGTTTCTGTTGTGATTCTGGGCAGAGATTGGAGTTTTATCATATGAAAAGACTACAGGTTTCAAAGGTTTCCTGACTGTGCCTTTAAATTCTAAGTTAATAACATCCTCCAGCATACAGATCTCACAGGATCTTGCATATTTCTTTGTCCCAGGCCTGATTACCCTGGGGGTCCACCATCTCCGGTCCCAGCTGGCCCCTTGGCTGTTTGCTAAGCGCTGGAGACTCTGGCGGCAAGGAGACTTGGATTTCTCACATCTGAGTACAAAGACTCAGACTAAGAGGTGGCAGGGGTAGATGCCGATCACCCCTTCCTTTCCACAGCCCCTTAAATTATTTCCACAGTCTCGTGAGACTTATTTCACAGAGGCCTTTACGAGATCAGCCCCTGTCTTAGGTCCATGCTCTATCCTAGAGAATTGTTACCCGTCATTGGACACTGATCTAGCATTAAAGGCCAGGGGAACAAGTTTTGTCTCCTTAGTGGCTCCTGATCCAGAGGTTTCTCACTGAGCCTAAGTCACAGGGGGTCACAGCTTCCTGAGACCAGGCAGGGTGGTCCCCAACATGTACCTATGAGTTTTTCTTTGTTTTTTTTTTTGTGTGTGTTTGTTTATTTGTTGCTTTCAGTGTTATATCCTGCATGAGTGAAAACACATGGCTGTTGATTTTTTCTGTCTGACTTATTTTGCTTAGCATGGCATTCTCAAGATCCATTTATATGTTTTGCAAATAGCAAAAACAAATGTGCAAATTGCAAATAGCAGTATTTCATCCTGTTTTAAAGTGAAAGAGTAGTCTGTTGTATATATGTACCACTTCTTTATCCTATCACCTGTTGAAGGACAGCTTCATTGTTTTCATGTCTTGGATACCATGAACAATGCTGCAATAAACATAGGGATGCATATATTTTTTGAATAAATTTTTTAAATTTTTTTCTGTAGAGTACTAAAAGAGGGGTCACTGATTCATATGACAATTCTATTCTTAATTTTTTTGAGGAATCTCCACGCTCTTCTCCATACTGGCTCTACCAATCTGCAGTGAATGAGGACCCCTTTTTCTCCACAACATCTGTAACACTTGTTATAACCTGTTTTATTGATAATAGCCATGCTAACAAGTGTGATGCGATATCTAATTGCAGTTTTGATATGTATTTCGGTAATACTTAGTGAAGTTGAGCATCTTTTCATATATCTACTGGTTATTATTTATATCTTCTTGGGAGAAGTGTCTGTGCAGGTCCTCTGCCCATTTTTTAATTGGATTGTTCATTCGGTTTTGAGTTATATGAGTTCTTTATATATTTTAGATATTAAGTCCTTGTTGGAGCTGTTATTTGCAAGTATCTTCTCCCATTCAGTTGGTTACCTTTTTCATTTTTTGTTCTTGTAGTTGGCAGTTTCTTTTGCTGTGGAGAAGCTTTTTAGTTTGATATAGTCCCATTCATTTATTTTTGCCTTTACTTCCCTTATTTTTCAGGTGGAATTCATAAAATCTCCCCTCAGACCAAGGTCCATTAATTTAGTACCTATATTTTCTTCTATGTAATTTATTGTTTTAGGCCTTACATTTAGGTCATTGATCCATGTTGAGTTAATTTTTGTGTATGAGAACAAAGAGTAGACAAATTTCATTCTTTTTCATGCAGCTTTCAATTTATCCAACACAATTTATTTTTATTTTTAAGTATTTTTATTGATTATGCTATTACAGTTGTCCCATTTTTTCTGCCCTTTCTTCCCCTATGCCATATACTCCCTCTTAGTCCATGACCATGGGTTGTACATATAAGTTCTTTGGTTTCTCCATTTCCTGTACTATTTTTAACCTACCGTTGTTTATTTTGTGCCTACATATTATGCTTCTTATTCCCTGTACCTTTTCCTACATTCTCCCCCTCCCCTCTACTGACAACCCTCCATGTGATCTCTATTTCTTTGATTCTGTTCCTGTTCTAGTTGTTTGCTTAGTTCATTTTTTTAAGATTTATTTATTTTTAGAGGGACAAGAATGGAGAGAAAGAGGGAGAGAAACATTGATGTGTTGTTGCCTCTTGCACGGCCACAACTGGGGACCTGGCCCACAACCCAGGTATATGCCCTGACTGGAAATCCAATCAGTGACCCTTTGGTTTGCAATCTGGCACTCTATCCACAGAGCCACACCAGACAGGGCAATGTTTGCTTTGTTCATTTTTATTTTTGTTTCTTTTTTAGGTTCAGTTGTTGATAGTTGTGAGTTTGTTGTCATTTTACTGTTCATATTGTTTATCTTCTTCTTTTTCTCAGGTAAGTCCCTTTAACATTTCATATAATAAGGGCTTGATGATGATGAACTCCTTTAGCTTGACCGTATCTGTGAAGTAGTTCATCTGCCCTTCTATTCTAAATGATAGCTTTGCTGGACAGAGTAATCTTGGATGTAAGTCCTTGCCTTTCATGACTTTGAATACTTCTTTCCAGCCCCTTCTTGACTGTAAGGTTTATTTTGAGAAAGCAGCTGATAATCTTATGGGAACTCCTTTGTAGGTGACTGTCTTCTTTCCTCTTGAGGCTTTTAAGATACTCTCCACATCTTTAATCTTTTTAAACTAGATTTTTAAAGTTTATTTTTAGAGAGGGGGGAAGGGAGGGAGAAAGAAAAGGAGAGAGACATCAATGTGTGGTTTCCTCTCATGCATTCCTACCAGGGACCTGGCCCACAACCCAGGCATGTGCTCCGACTGGGAATCGAACTGGCAACCCTTTGTTTTACAGGTCCGTGCTCAATCTACTGAGCTATACCAGGCAAGGCTCCTTACATTTACTCTTAGATAACTTAATTATGATTTGCCTTAGTGCATTTCTTCTTGAATCCAACTTATTTGGAACTCTCTGAGTGTCCTCGACTTGCATGTCTAGTTCCTTCACCAGATTGGTGAAGTTTTCCTTCATTATTTTATCAAATAAGTTTTCAATTTCTTGCTCTTCCTCTTCTTCTGGCACTATGATTTTGGATGTTAGAAAGTTTAAAGTTGTCCCAGAGATTCCTCAAACTCTTCTTGTTTTTTTTTTCTTAATTCTTGTTGTTTTTTTTTATTCTATTCCAATTGGATGTTTATTTCGTCCTTTTGTTCCAAATCATTGTTTCGAGTCCTGGTTTCCTTCCCTTTACTTGTTGGTTCCCTGTATATTTTCCTTTGTATAATTTTGAGTAGACATCATTTCTTCTTTTATTTTGTGACCATACTCAATCATTTCTGTGAGCATCCTGATTGCCAGTGTTTTGAAATCTGCATCTGACAGGTTGTCTATCTCCTCATCACTTAATTCTTTTTTCTGGAGTTTTGACCTATTCTTTCATTTGTGCCTTATTTTTTCTCTCAGTGCACTTGTTACATAGTAAGGGGTACAGCCTTATGTATTCACCAGGGTGAGGCAACTGACTTTGTTGCATTGTGGAACTGTATGTGGGTAAGGGGTCTGAGAAGGAACAATGCCCCTTGCTAGCTTACTCAGCTCTTGCCCCACTTTCTGTCACTTTCCTCACTTCCCACAAGCAGATTGTGCTCTTTCAGGTGCTGGTTCCCCAGGTGGGTGTGTCTGTGTTTGTTCTAGGATCCTGTGGGCCTCTCCAATGGGCTCTCCTGTGAGACTGGGAGTTTCTTCTACTGCTGTATTCCCCACAGGTTCTTGCAGTCAGAGGTTTTGAGGCTTTAGTTTCCCTCCATAGAACCCTGGGTTGTGGGGTTTTTCTTGCTCCCCAGTTGTTCCTCCCAGCTTATCCACACACGAATGTGCAATATCCCGGTCCACAAGCCTCCACCTCATCTTCCCGGTCCTCCAACCACTGCCTTGCCATGTGTTCTCTCCACACAGACTGCCCATCTCTTCTCCTCCTACCCATCTGGATGAATGTTTCTTTTTTAAATCCTTGGTTGTTGAACTTCCATACAGCTTTATTTTCTGGCAGTTCTGGTTGATTTTTGTTTTTAAATTGGTCGTTATGCTTCTTTTGGTTGTGCAAGGAAGTGAAGCATATCTACCTATGCCTACATCTTGGCCAGAACTCCTGATTATGTCCAACACCATTTATTGAAGAAACTCTTTTCTCCATTGTATATTTTTGGCTGTTTTGTCAAAAATTACTTGCCCATATTCATGTGGATTTATTTCTGGGCTCTCAACTCTGCTCCATTGGTCTCTGTGTCTGATTTTCAACCAATAGCATGCTGTTTTGATTATTATCACTTTTTAGTATAATTTGAAGTCAGGCAGTGTGATACTTCCAGCTTCATTCTTTCTTTTCAGGATTGCTTGGGTTATTCAGGGTCTTTTGTGGTTCCATACAAATCTGATGATTTTTTTTTTGTTCTATTTCTTTTAACAACACCATTAGGATGTTGATGGGGATTGTGTTAAATCTGTATATTGCTTTGGGTTATATGGACATTTTAACTATGTTGATTCTTCCAATTCATGAACATGGAATATCTTTTTATTCTTTGTGTCTTTCTTGACCTATTTAAATAATGCTTTGTAGTTTTCAGTGTATAGGTCCTTCACATCATTTGTTAAATTTATTCTTAGTTATTTTATTCTTTTTCTTGCAACTGCACAAAGGATTGTTTTTTCCATCTCTTTTTCTGAAAGTTCATTGTTAGTATATAGGAATGCAATGGGTTTTTTTACATCAATTTTGTATTGTGCAGTGTGACTATATTTGTTTATAGTTTGTAACAGTTGTTTAGTGGATTCTTTAGGGTTTTCTATATAAGGAATCATGTCATCTGCAAAACATGGTGATTTTACTTCTTCATTCCCAAAGTGGATGCCTTTTATATCTTTCTCTTGCCTGATTGCCATGGCTAGTACTTCCAGTATATGTTGAGTGAGAGTATGAGAATGGACATCCTTATGTTTTTCCTGTTCATAGCAGAAAGCTTTCAGTTTTTCACCTTAAGTGTGATATTAGTTTAGGGTTTGCCATATATGGCTTTAAAATATTGAGGTAGTTTTCCTCTATGCCCAAAGTGTTGTTTTCATTTTTTAATTATTTTGCATTGATTATGCTATTACAGTTGTCCTCACTTTTCCTCCTTTGCCCTCCTCCACCCAGCACACTCACTCCTCAGACAATCCCCCCCCATTGTTTATCTCCATGGGTTAGGTGTATATAAGTTCTTTGGCTACTCCATTTCCTATATGGTACTTTACATTCCCATGGCTATTCTGTAACTACCTATTTGTACTTCTTAATCCCCTCACCACTTCACCATTTCACCCATTCTCCCATAACCCCCTCCCACCTGGCAATGATCAAAATGCTCTCCGTATCCATGATTTTATCTCTGTTCTTATTTGCTTAGTTTATTTTTATATTCATTTTTTTAAGATTTTATTTATTTAACTTTAGAGAGAGGGGAAGGGAGGTATAAAGAGAGGGAGAGAAACATCAATATGTGGTTGTCTCTCACACACCCCCAACTGGGTACCTGGCCCACAAACCAGGCATGTGGCCTGACTTGGAATTGGACCTGAGACGCTTTGGTTCAAAAGCTGGCAATCAATCCACTGAGCCATACCAGCCAGGGCTCAATTGTTAATAGATATGTATTTACTGCCATTTTATTGTTCATAGTTTTTATCTTCATTTTCTTAAATAAGTTCCTTTAACATTTCACACAGTAATGGTTTGGTTTTGATGAACTCCTTTAGTATTTTCTTGTCTTAGAAGCTATTTATTTGCCCTTCGATTCTAAATGATATCTTTGCTGGGTAGGACAATCTGGGCTGTAGGTCCCTGTTTTTCATGACTTTGAATATTTCTTGCCAATCCCTTCTAATCTCCAAAGTTTCTTTTGAGAAATCAGCTGGCAGTCTTATGGGAACTCCTCAGTGGTAACTAACTTCTTTTGCTGCTTTTAAGATTCTGTGTTTATCTTTAACCTTTGGCGTTTTAACTGTGATGTGTTTTGGAGTGGGCCTCTTTGTATCTATCTTGTTTGGGACTTTCTGTGCTTCTTGGATTTGCATGTCTATTTCCCGCAGCAAACTGGGGAAATTTTCTTTTATTATTTTTTCAAATTTCCTATTTCTTGCTCTTTCTTTTGTCCTTCTGGAACCCCTATGTTGCAAATGTTGGACTTCTTGAAGTTGTCCCAGATGCTGCTTATACTATCCTTATTTTGGGGGGAATTCTTAGTTCTTGTGGTTCTGATTATTTGTTTCTTTTTCCTTGTGTTCTAAATCATTGATTTGATTTTGGACTTCATTCACACTACTATTGTTTCTCTGTAAATTGTTTCCTTTTTCAATTAATATACTCTTCACTTCTGACTAGATCATTTTTATACTGTTGAGGTCCTCACTAAGTTCCTTGAGCATCCTTATAACCAGTGTTTTTGAATTCTGCATCTAAAGGATTGCTTGTCTCTATTTTTTTAGCTCTTTTTCTGCAGTTTTGATCTCTTCTTTCACTTGGGTCATGTTTCTTTGTCTTCTCATTTTGGTACCACCATATTTGTTTCTTTGTAATAGATAGAGCTGTTTGCCTATGTGTCTTAGTAGCATGGCCTAATGTAGTAGGTGTCTTGTAGTGTCCAGTGGCACAGCCTTCCCATCACCCAAGTTGGGTTATTAAAGTGTACCTTCTGTGTGGGCTGAGTACACTCTCTTCTTGCAGTTGAGCTTTGGTTGCTATTGGCAGGTCAATGGGAGGGATTTACCCAGGCTGGTCAGCTGCAAGGATTGGCTGTGACCATTTACCACCAACCTGTGCTCTCTGTGTAGGATCAGCTGTGCAAGGGCATAGTGGTGGTGCTCCAATGTGGTCTTTGGCTGGCCACTTGGTGCACTGGACCTGGGTTTTCCCATGTGGTTAGGCCAACGTCCACCCCAACCTGTGTTTTGCCTTGGGCCTCCCTTCCTCAGGTATGAAGCAATCTGATATGGCTGCTACTTGTACTGCTGTTAGAGATTCCCAAGTGCAGCCAAGTTGTGAATCTAGTTTGGATGTTTGGAATCTAGTGCTGGGCCTGGGGCTGAGGCCAGTTGTTGCCTATTTGAGAGGATTAGGAAGTTGTGAAGCATAAGCCAAGAATAGCCTTTAATATGAGAAAGTAGTTTGGTTGGCCCTCTAAGATGGATGGAAAGGAGTCTCCAGGGATCTCCAACGTGGGCCCCACAGTGTTAGCCACACTGCTGGAGTCTCAGATATGATACCAGCTTGCTTGCTGTGTGGTTCTATGGGTGTATGTTTTAGAAAGGGGACAAGGACCTCTGCTCACCTTGATGCCAAACACTTCTGTTCCTCCCTGTATACTACTGGTGCCTTTCAAGCTGCTACCCTGGTGCTGGAGCTCAGAAGGAGTGAGCCTGAATAGGTGAGTCTGTGTGTGTGTTCTTTAAGAGGAATTGCTTGTGACTCCAGGAGTTTCTTTCACTGACTAAATCCCCACTGTTTTTGCAGCCAGAAGTAGAGGGGACTTATCTTCCTGGCATTGAAACACTGGGCTGGGGGGGACCTGGTGTGGGGCTTGTGCTCCCCACTCCTGAGATACCCATCCTGAATTTTTATCCACCACAGGTGGGTGAGGGACCAGCCCATTCTGTGTCTGCTGCATAGATGTGGTTTCTTTAATTCTATAGTTGTCAGACTTCTATTCAATTTGATTTCTGATGGTTCTAAGTGATGGTTATTCTATATTTTAGTTGTAATTTCTATGTGGTTGTGTGAAGAAACAAACCTTGTCTGCCTATGCTGCCATCTTGACTGAAAATTGTAGTCTTCTTATTATTGAGAATTTTTAATCATAAATGGATAATGTATGTTATCAAATGCTTTTTCTGCATCTATTGATGTGATCATATGTTTTTTATTCTTTATATTGTTAATGTGGTGTATCACATTGATTGATTTACACATGTAAATGTGTGAATTTGTAAACCTTGCATTTTAACAATCTTCCTCTGATATTGCTCTTGTAGTGAAAGAGGATCCTCCTTTGTTACTGCTATATAGGAGTGAAAGTTTATTTTCACCTGGCCTCTATTGGCAGAGGGCAATATGCAGATGTGGTCCTCATTATTGCTGGTCACTGGCCAGGTGTGAGAGTTTAGTTCTTTACTAGGTCTCCAAAGACACCAAACTGATTGCAAGAGGGAGAGAAATCTCCTTACTGACCCCCCTGTGGCTTCCATAGACTTTTTAGATAAGAGGACATCTCATTGCTCCCAAATAGGAATGAAAATGCTCACTTTTCACTGGCCTTATCTGAATCTACCTTAACTGGGTGGGGAGTATTAGAACACTTTTTTTTTTTATAGCCTGGGGAAGGTGAAGGTGTTCATTCTTTTTTTAAAATCCTCACGTGATATGTTTATTGATTGAGAGAGAGAGAGAGAGAGAGAGAGAGAAAGAGAGAGAGAGAGAGAGAGAGAGAAACATTGACATGAGACAAACATTAATCAGTTGTCTTGTGTACATATCCCAACTGGGGATGGAGGAACCCACAACCTGTGTCAAACCCGCAATGTAGGTATGCACCCTGATCAGGGATCAAACCCACAACCTTTCGGTGTATGGAACATGCTCCAACCAACTGAGCCACCTGGCCAGGGCAGAAAATGTACATTCTTCATTTGACCTTTGCTTTCAGGAGTGGAAGTGGGCCCAAAGATTTTCTGTGGTATGTGGCCAGAGTAGTGCACTTACTGTCTAAAAGTTTCAGTTTTATTAGGCTGCCCTTTCTGGTTCTTTAGGTAGAGAGTACCAGGTTTTCCAATTGCTTTCTTTTCATTTTTGTCAGTGTCCATTAGTGTTTCAGGACTTCCAGGTTCTCCACTACCGAGTCTGGAAATATAAAGAAAAATACCTAGGGAACTTTTGCATATACCAAATTCCAATATGATTTTTTTTATTTTGCTCTCTATTTTATTTCATTGATCTCACGAACCTTTGCCATAATGTTTTAATTTATTTTTACTATAGTAAATAAAATGTATTCCAGCTTCATTTTATTATTTATTATTATTTATTATTATTTTTTTTTTTTTTGCAGAAAGGCCTTGGTTATTTTTTTATTGTTGTACTATGGTAGTCCCAATTTTCCTCCATTGCTTTTCCCTTGCTCACCCAGCCCCCACTCCCACAGTCAATCCCCACCCTGTTGTCCATGTCCATGGGTCATTTATACTTGTTCTTTAACCGGGCCTTTCCCCTTCCTTCCTCCCTTATTCCTCCCTCCCCTCTGACAGGTCTTAGTTATTCTTAAATATTTTAGAAGACTTTTAATATAAGCTTGATTAATTACAAATTCTTATAATGATTTATATATGTCACTATAAATTGGTCCAAGCCCAGAGAATGTAAAATGCCAGTAGTAAATCCTAAGGCAAATTATGGCTGATTATAATGTATCAATGTAGGTTCATCTTTGGTTAAAAAAAATCCTATTCTTGTGAATGAGTTGATAAGAAGGTCAAGAGGTAGATCAGATATCTCTGGGGGAAAGGGGTATATGGGAAATCTCTGTAGCTCCCTCTTAATATTGTTATAAACCTAAAATTTCTCTTAAAAATAAAGTTTAAAAAAATATTATTAGTGTTTTCATAAGATCGTGTTAATATTATAGATAAATTTAAAGAGCAAAGTACGTTATTTCATTCATTTAAATCTACTTTTATGACCCAACAAAATGTTTTAAATTTTCTTTATGTTTTCCCTGTATGTTTCTAGTTAGGTCTGTTCCTAGAATCTTGCTTTTTTTCATTCATTCCTACAGTTGTAATTGTAAATGTTATATCTTCTTTCATGATGTTTAAAACTGTTTCTATATGAGCACTTGCATTTTTAAATTTTTGTTTTATGCCATCTATCTTATTTATTTCTACTATTTTTAAAGGGTAAAATCTTTTGTTCTTAGGCAAATAAACTATAAGTTTGAATTGATTTTAAATGATATTATATTAGGTTGGCAAAAAAGTTCATATAGATTCTTCAATAAAATAAAAGACACATTTTTCATTTTTACCAATACCTTTATTGATTTGGATATTTTGAGTATGTCAGCTATCCCCCACATGGTATAACATTGATTGTTCTCAGCTAATGTTTCAATTGGATCACCATCAGCTTCAACTGATCTACCTGAACAATGGTGTAGCGTCATCCAGTAAGAAATCTCCAGTACAAAACTTGGCAAACCACTTTTGACACATCCTATCAGTCACAATACCTTCTCTGTACACTGCAATTTTTTTTCACATTTAGTTGTGTTATTACATTTCTTGAGACATAAAGCATAATATGCCAAAAATTTTGCTTATTTTCTTCTATCTTCAATATTAAATGGCTACACAAAATTAACCAATTTTGATGTTTTTTTATGTATGCTGATATAATAGCCATCACAATACAATCTAACAAAATTGTTTCAAAAGAAGTTAAGGACTGCTAAGGACTACTATAGCCACCTTACAGAAAAAAATACGGAATGAACATTTTGGCCAACCCCATATTCTACTCCCCTGTTCTTCAATCAAATGCACACTTACTTGCCTTGATGATTCCTACCTAAATTAACCATTACTTTGGTAATTCTCAAATTGTAATGTTCTTTTTACATTATTCTTTCTATATTCATTAGTTTACATTCCACTCTAAGGAAGAGCTTTCACTTCTCCATTTTTTACTCATTCATTTTTTTGTATTAGTATGGACTTATGAATGTATGTCTATATTCTTCATTTGTTGTGATACTTCACTATCATTATTTTTTTGATACTCAAATTATCTAAGGTTTGGATTGTGGGTGCCTGATTAGACTTTCTCTAGTGCCCTTTTGACACATCCCCTTCAATCTTTGATCATCTCCTCATTTGTCAAACACAAGATCTTCTAGTATCATTTTGTACTTTTCCTGCTCCATACTTAGAAACCATCATTTTCCAAGGAGCCCTGATTCCTTTTAGAGGAAAATCTTATTTAGAAACCAAGATTTGTGCACTTTAGCAGAAAGAGCTAGCAAATATTTCCTTGTACATGTATGTGTATACATAACACCAAACATATATCAATATCTATTTCTATGTGTACATGTGTGTGCACACATGTGATGAATATACATCTCCAATTTAAATTAAAAATTCAAGGATTCTTTGTAGCATTTCCTCTTTCTATATTTATGAATCCCTTCTCTGACAAGAGAGAGAGAAATATGATCAATACTCTTGTATATAATCAATCTCCTGACCATGTTGATGTCCTCCTCAGCATATGACTGCATTGCCATTCCCTCAGCCCACAGTTTCTTTAATCTTGTCACCTTGTAAATCTCAGCCACACTACCATCTCCAAGAGAAGAGGAAGGTAAAAAGAAAAAGGTCTTTATTACTATTTTTAATAATTTACATGGGGTTTTTTTTTGCTGTTTTATGGTATACAATCGCATAGTCTGTGAAAAAATAAAAACTTTAGCTTCTCCTTTTCAATGTTTTTCTTCTTGTCCTTGTCTGTTTTCACTAGAAAGTACCCTCAAATGTTAAGTAATAGAGATGATAGTGGACATATTTGTAACTTTATTTGTAACTTTAATAGTAATATTTCCAGTATTACTATATCATTGTACACAATTGGAATGCCAAAAGGAGGAGAAGACAATGGAATAGAAGAATTTGATGTGCTAACAAGATCCTTTGCAAAATATATGATAGATGTAAACCTCAGATCCAAGAATTTAGAGAATACCAAGCAGGACAGACACCAAACACAAACAAACAAAAAATAATAACTACACTTAGACATGTTATATAAAAACTTCAGAAAACCAGAGTGTTGAATAGGTGAAGCACAAGACATTTATTAGGGTGGTGAAACTACTTGTGTGACACTATAATGGTGAATACATGACATGTTGCTACATTTGTCAAAACCTATAAAACTTTATGATACAGAGTGAATCTTTTTTTAAGGTTTTATTTTCTTATTTATTTTTAAATAAAGGGGAAAGTAGGGAGAAAGAAAAGAACAGAAACATCAATGTGGTTGCCTCTTGAATGTCCCCTACTGGGGACCTGGCCCACAGCCCAGGCATGTGCCCTAACTGAAGTAGAACCAGCGACCTTTTGGTTCACACCCCATGCTCAATCCACTGAGCTATACCAGCCAGGCAGATGGAATCTTAATATATGCAAATGAAAAATCATTTAACCTGTCAGGAGATAGCAGAAAGGAATGCAGACTATGACATGAGGCTGTACCTGTATTATCTGCATATGAAACAACTTCATTGAAGAGACTGTGGGGAAAAGAAGCTGACATAAGTAACTTTGGAAATGAATATAATTTGTAAGATTAAATGCTAAAAAATGTATATAAACATTGTATTCTAGTTAGTAAAGTTTTGTACCATGAGAAGTATAGATTAACAATTCTGATACTGCTATACCTGTATACTGTCATTGAACAATAAATTAAGTGGTTGGTGAGTGGTGAGAAACAGGTTTTTTTTTCTATTGATTAGGAATTTACAAATAAACAAGTAAAAGAGGCTAGAGTGATCCATGTACTAATGAATTAAAGTTGACAACACTGGTATGAATTCATGTTTAGTTTAATTTAGAATGCAGATGGTTACATATAGAAATGTTTATAAATATGTGTATATACACTGGTTGTTATGCATACATATATTTGCTTTTCCTTGCAAAGTGAGAGGGTATAGCAGCAATGATAGCCCAACAGCACCTAGCACACCCAGCACCCAGACAGTCATTTCTAATATTATTTTCTAGCAGGAGGAATGAGGAATTCTTGGAGAAATTGCTGACTCCAGAACTGCAGCAGAAATCATGCAACATGAGCCTGAAGCTTCTTGTAGTGCCAGAAAGTAACGAAAAAAATCTATAAGATGATGGAGGTATCAAAGGGACATAGAAGCCAACTAAAAAAGTTCCCAATGACTAAAGCTGGAACAAATTAGCAACAAAATAAAGCTACTAAAATAATTTAGTAATCCAAAATTTAAAATAAATACCCATGAGTTCATACTCATACAAATACATAATTGAATAAAAGTAGTTACATGAGAAAGACAGGATAGACCTGTGCTGAAGAAATCCATACAATTTACATAGCTACTTCATCCTCAAGATACTCCTCACTCATTAAGTATGGACTATGCATAATGAGTTCCTTCCAAGAGTACAGTATGAAAAAGTATGGGAAGGGAAGGTAACTTTTCAGTGGAGAACCCTACAAAGACTACTTCAGCCATTTAATCAAGGTTAACAGTTACAGTGATGAGTCATAATTATAGCATGTACACTTGATATGACATGATGTGAATGACACTTTACCTCTGTGGTTTTTCTTCTAAAACCCTATAACCCTAGTCTAATCATGAGAAAAGCTTCAGAGAAATCCCTATTGAGAAATAATCTGCAAAATACTTGACCTGTAGTCCTCAAAACTTCCAAGATCGTCAAGAACAAGAAAAGTCTGAGAAAGCAATATAACAAAGAGTAGCCTAAGGAGAGATGAATGACAGATAGATTTAAGGAGATATTCTGGCTAGAATATCATAGAAATAAAAACGACAACTAGTGAAAAAGTTGGACATTTGAATAAAATATGTACTTTAATTAATAATGTATCAATATTGGCTCTTTCATTTAACAAATACACAATATTAATGTAAGATATTAAAAACTGGGAAAGACTGATGTGGGGTATTTGGGAACTTTTTACTATCTTTGCAATTTTTTTTTTGTAAATTTACAAATGTCCTGAAATTTTAAAAGTATATATTTTAAAAATATCTGTTGGAATTTATCAATGGAACAATTTAGGCCTTGTGTTTTGCAGAGAGAAATGCTCATTGACAATTTTCTCTGTTTCTTACATGGTTATTTATTTTGTTATATCTTCTATATAAGTGCAGTTTTTGTAGCTTTTATTGTTGGAGAAAATAAAATTAAAATTCCAAGATTTTAAGTTTATTTGTATGGAGCACAACAGGATTTTGAGGAATGCAATCAGGATTAGCCCCATAAGCTCCCTCAATTCCTAGACTTTTTATAGGTCCTCCAACCGAGGTAACTAACTCCTCCTCCCAACCACCTGCAACTCTGCTTTACTTTTTCCTGAACTGTTGCTATTTGAACAGAACTCCTAGCAGGAATTTCAGTTCTTTCATTCTAGACTTGCTTTTTCCCTTTAGTCTCACCTATTATAAGTCAGACTTATAGCCTGGTACCCGAAATTCCTATATTGATTATCAATACTTTCACCTCCCCTGGTAATACATCAGGATCTGGGACTGGACTAGCATTTTCTGTTCTCTGCTCGTTTCATTTGCCTAGACCCCTGCAGAGCTGGAGTTCATGTAGACCCCCATTCCCTCAAATGCTAACTGATTTTATTATCCTGAGGCACTGCTTGTTCTACAATGCTTTCAACCTGTTTCCTAGACCTCCTCTGTGCCACACACTTCATTTTCTTCCAGGGGAACATTCTTTGGAGCCTTCTCCACATCCCTCCAATTGTTAAGTTGTTCCTTCCAGGAGTGATTTAACATTCCTTTTCTCTCTCCAAGAAACATTTTCTAGCTCTCAGGAGTTTTTAATTCAATCCTGATAAATAAGTTACTGGTATTATTTTATACCAGCTTAAGTCAAGGTCATGCTGATGACACTTGCAAAGTAAAAGGGGGAATTCTTTCCATCCACAAGATTTTCTCTTTTCTGTTCCCCCATTTGATATTAATTTATGATTCCAAGGGTCTGTGCTAGACAGGTGTTTCTCAGGGTTTACACGCATAAATCTCCCTTTCAACAGAAGGTGACTTACAACAACTAGCAACAGTGAAGAACAATTTAAGAAAATGCTGTTAAATTGCAGAGGCTAAAGCAGATTGATGTCAGTTTCCAAGTTGCCCTCTGCAGCTGACCACCAATATATCTGTTTGTTCAGACACTGTGAGGGATTTAGCATTTTGTTTGGCCTTCTGTAGCAAGGATTCTGAGATCATTGCCAAAATAGAAGATACATACCCAAGGGAATTACTACAAAGTACTTTAGCAAAAGAATGTCTACAGTTTTCTGTGAGAGAGAGCATCACTTTAAAAACAAAGTGCTTTTAACCAGAAAAGTTTTCAAATATTTTAAACAGTTTTTGTTTACAAGTTACCAATTTCCTGCAGTGGGTTCAGGGTATAACATGGGAATATTTGACATCATTGGGATGATGGAGATCTCTTTGGCTACCAGGGTTGTTAATGGAGGTAATCTGTGTCGGAATCGCTGCCTGCTGAGATGGTGGGTTCTATCTTATATGAGGTGTGGGGAGGGGTGGTCAGGAAGGTATCACATGAACATGTACTGGAGTCCTGTGAAGGGGATTTCTGTTCAGGAAACTATTTACTGATTAGTTTCTGCAGTCTTTTAAAAGCCCACAATTCTTCATCTTATATTACACAAGTTCAAAAAGAGTAGAGTATCAGTGAAGGTTAAAGAACTGGATTAAGGTGGAACTGGAAGTGCTGGGGCAAAATCCAATCCAGGGTCTTGTCTGCTGATCTACTGAATCAGAACAAACTGTAAGAATACTGTTAAGATACAGATTCCCAAGCCTAAGTCCTTCACATTCTACCCCCTGTGACCTAGGAGGAAACTCAAAGAACTCACTTTGAAACCTATGTATTCGGTAGAAGCTCAGGTTTTAGTGATTAGCTGAATACCTGGGACCCAGCGGGAAGGCCACAGCTGCTCACTGACTCTCCCAGAGATGGATTGCAGGTGATGTATGGGCATGAACAGGAAACTGTGTCCTGAAAAAGGAGAATGATGTCAGAGTGGGACATATGAAGTGGGTAAACGCCTGTGCCTCCAGTGGAGCTGCATTCATCCATAAGAGAAGAAAAGGTTTGTGAAGTCTAGAGATTGTTTTCAAGGGACTAGTACACCAAATATGGGTGTAGCAGCCCAAAGCCTATAGCTGCAGTAAGCTTTATGAAATTTGCCCTCAGGATGAACTTTCAAACTCACTTCTACCTGAATTATAGTTCTTATCCACCCCAGACATTTTGGGCTCAGTAATTGCTGCCCCATCTCTGGCACTGAAGGGTGTGGTTGCTCTAATTCCTAGTGCAGGATAGCCCTGATTGGGAATTGCCAGACCTGTGCATTAGCCCACCTGATGCGTTTTTAGCTTTGGATGCTTAGAGTAGAAGGTGCTTAACCCAGCAAGCATTTGGATATGTGATTCGGGAGCTAAGATCTCTGTGTCACTCTGGTGAACTTAGACAATTACCTTAATGAATTATTTTATCAATAGTGGGGGAACATATTGCTGCTGGATTTCATTTTATTCTCTTGTCCTCCTAGTCAGACCCCCCCTGAGATTTTTTTCCTCACTTTCTTGTGAATTTGTCTTGTGACTTTGTGTGGCAAGTCTCTAGTATAGATCTTTCACAGAATGAGTCAGTAGAAAGAGAATTAATCCCACCTACCATTGTCTTTAAATATTATTTTATATGTTCCTTGTAGGCCTCATGCTCTCACCTCCTGCTATTAATCAAACGTTTTATTATTGTCTCAGTTAGCCAACATGAAAAGTACTCACCCTCCCTTCCCAAGACACACATCATTCTCCCTAACCCAGGGCCTCTCACAAAGCTGGTGCTCAGTTGTTGAATAATTTCATGACTTCAGTGCTGCAGTGACCACTTATAAAGGCCACGTCTTCATTTCTCAGAAAAAACAAACTGCAATTTAGGTACCCTGTCACTCTGTGGACCTAGTCTGTTAGAGCAACTTGAAGCCAAGTCCAAAAATTTGAGCTTTAGGTATGGATGGAGATAAATAAATACACTGTTCACACTTTTTCTAGAATCATAAATAAATACCTTTATTGAAACTGAACTTCGATTTAAACAGAAGAGTAGATATTTCTTTTAAATGCAATAGATGCTCCAGGTAGATTCTGTTACCTTTCTTTATTGATCCCTTCCTTTCCTTTTTTCAGCTCAACTGGAATTTTAACTTACAATCAAAAAAGAATTTTCCAATAGTTACTTTTCATTCAGACTTGGAGCTTCTTTGATGTAAAGCCCTGAACACCACCCCAGATGCTTATCCCTCAATGGCTAGCAAAGACCAAACTGTTGATCTCAGTCACAGGCTGTCTATTTGTCTTGCCTCCACTACCTGAGCTAGTTATAGAGAACAAACTCTTTGCCCACTAACAAAAATAAATAAGCTCCACAGTGGTGTGATGGTGCTGAAAGTGTATGAACTACCCCCTCCCTTAAGTCTATTCTCCTCAAATCAGAAAACATACTATCTTACTTGATGCTTTCCAGATTCCCTCCTCCCATCAGCTCTCTGAACCCACTGGGGGATGCTGGCTCAATTTCCACAATAGTTGCATTTAATTAGTATCCCAGGGTAACTGGCTTCCCTTAGCAACAGAGGTAACAATGGCTTCAGCTCACAAATTACTTTAACTACAGTTTCCTTCAACTGATAAAAAAACATATTCAACAATACTCAAACATATGTTTTAAACAGAAAAGTAATCTGATATCCACTCATCAACAAATATTTATTAAGCTCCTTCTGTGTACAAATCACAGAACTGGTCTCTGGGTACAGAGAGTTGAATCAGTTATGGTTCTTTCTCTTGGGAAACGCAAAAAGGAATTAAAAACAGAAGATATGAACTAAAATATGTCCACTTCAAAGTGTTAAATGTGTACTTTGGTTTGAAGACCTAAAGAGTGTCCAAAAAAGGTGAAGAGCTTTGGGCTAGGGGAAGAAGTTCTTGAACTTGAAAGCCCAACTATGGAGAGTAAGAGATTTTAAGTAAAACCCTAACTTTCCCACTACCTGTGTGACCTTAGGCAAATTACTTAAATTTTCTGAGCTCAATTTCCTTCCCTGTAAATGGGGAAGAGTAAAGCTCACTCAAAAAGGCTTATGAACGAGTTAGAAAATACATAGATAAAGTACCTATTGTAGGTATTGCCTAGACAATAGTCCCTCACTTCATCATTGGTAATGTAATCTCAAAGGCTCAACAGGCTTCCGCTAGGTAAAAACGAAGGGGATGGAATTTCCATTTGGAAGGAAGTACATCCAAATGCTCAGAACAACTGAGACAGGAAATAACTGAGCTTACAATGAGAAGCTGAGAGTAAGTGGAGATGGAATTGGAAAAATAGTTGAGATTTTTGTCACAAAGACTCTATGTTAAAATGTCAGATTTGAAAGAGACCTTTAGCAATAATCTCATGGTCCAATCTCTATTTGATTGATGACATAGCTTACCTTTTATTAGTCCTCAGCTTTTTCATTATGAAGTAGAGTTTTACTTTCAAATTATATAAAAAATGTTAATTGTTTTAAACTTCCATAATGTTCCATCTCAGCCATAGTTTAGTATATATCTAGCTGCTGGTATGAGGGCAACTATACTCTTACCAAAGACACTAACAGAGACTCCTTGACCTGGTCTGGGCCATGAGCTAACTGGAGAAAAGAGAATGAAGTAGGGCTGATAACAGTTTGCTGCTTCTTCAGTTTCCTGGGAAATTCCAGGTTTGGATGATACCCAAGGTCACCCTCCATCTAAATCAAGAGAACATCTGATTGTTCCTTGCTATCACTGTAAATAATGAAAAATAAGAATATTTGTACTCTATCTTTAAGAGATTTTATTTATTTATTTTAAGAGAAGGGAAGGGAGGGAGAAGGACAGGGAGAGAAACATCAATGTGTGGTTGCTTCTTGAGCGCCCACCACCGGGCACCTGGCTCGTAACCCAAACATGTACCATATTGACTGAGAATCAAACCAGCAACCCTTTGATTTGCAGGCTAGCACTCAATCCAGTGAGCCACACCAGCCAGGGCTATTTGTACTCTATTTACATAGTACTACTTACCTTTTAAGGAGCACTCAAGTCTGTTCATTCGTTTTCTTCTAATATCAGACCTGGAGATAATTACACCATCCTTCCACCCAGCAACACCCATCCACCTCAGTTCTACAGGTGAATAAACTGAGGCCCAGCAAGTTGAAATGACTTTCTTCAGAACATGTAGACAGTTAATGACTAGAACTCAGGTCTTCTAACTTCTTACCCAAGGCCAGTATCTATAATTTGGAGTAGGGCTTATGTAGGAGAAAATGACAAGGGATAGATAATCTATGAGACATTCAAATTCCTGTCTCTAGGAAGCCTTGATCTTCATCATACTTCCCTCAGTGTCTCTTGGATGTTACACATTCTTACCAGCAGCCTTCGTACTCCTATAGATCATCCACACGCATCCCAAAAGCCTGGGAATGGCCGCGGTGCTTGGTCTCTTTCCCCATATCTTACTGTTCCACAGCATATAGCAATTTCTTCACAAATTTCCATTCCACAGCACATAACAAATCTTTGACAGATTTCCAATAAGAAAAAAATAGCAGAAACCAAATGCCTTCCACCTGTGACTTGTTGTGGCCAAGCATAGGCTTGTTTCAAAAGGTGTACCATAGAGCAGTCGTGATGCTCAACTCCTGACCCAAGTTTAGCTGGTGTTTCTTTTCCACATAATTAGTTAAGAGGTCCCTATTAGATCTTTTTTTTATTTACAAAACAAAGACAAACATCATTATTACAATTCAGCAAATTTAAAGAAAGAACCCCACTGATACATACATGTTGTTGTATATTTTGCTTTTTTATGTGTTTCATACTGTGCCTACTAACATTAGGTTATTATGTTTTCCTGGTTCCCCCCTTCTATTTATGGGAATAGAGAGTTCATTGCCTTTTAAAGAGAAATTAAATGCCAAAAAAAATTTCACTTTCTAGAAAAGTATTAGTAGACTAAACTTTTCAAATATATATGATTTTTACTATCTGGATATCTATGAATGCATTAACATTTATTGAATCCCTAAAAAGCACTACACACTCTGCCTGGATATCACATTTAATTCTTAATCACTATGAAATAGGAAATATTATGCCTATTTTATAGAACAGGTGACTGAGGTCCAAGTATATTAAGCCATTTAACACACATTTACAGTAAAGAGCTACTAAGAGTCAGATCTGAGACTTTAATCCAGGTCTTCTAGTTCCAGAAATAATGCTTTTCTTAATATACTTCAGCAGCATGTACAGGAACTTGTTCCAAAAGTAAAGTTAATTTTTAGCAACATTTTTACTGATATGGCCCCCAGAGCAAGGAACATAAAGGAAAGAATAAACAAATGGGATCTTATCAAAATAAAAAGCTCCTGCATGGCTAAAGAAAACAGTATTAAAATAAAAAGAGAGCCAACTGTATGGGAAAACATATTTACCAATGATACCTCAGACAAGGATTTAATCTAAAAAATATATAAAAAACTTACATGACTCCACTCTAAGAAGACAAGCAACCCAATTAAAAAATGGGCAAAGGGCTTGAACAGACTCTTCTCCAAGGAGGACACACAGAGGATCCAGAGACACATGAAGAGATGCTCAGTATCGCTAGCCATCAGAGAGATGCAAATTAAAACCACAATGAGATACCACTTCACACCAGTCAGAATGGCCATCATAAACAAAGCAACAAACAACAAGTGTTGGAGAGGTTGTGGAGAAAAGGGGACCCTAGTGCACTGTTGGTGGGATTGCAGACTGGTTCAATCACTATGGAAAACAGTATGGGATTTTCTCAGAAAACTAAACATGGATCTGCCTTTTGACCCAGCAATTCCACTGCTAGGATTATGTCCTAAGAACCCTGAAACATCAATCCAAAAGAACCTATGCACCCCAATGTTCATTGCAGCACAATTTACAATAGCCAAATGTTGGAAGCAACCTAGGTGCCGATCAGTAAATGAATTGATCAAGAAACTATGGTACATTTACACAATGGAATTCTATGCAGCAGAAAGAAAGAAGGAGCTCCTACCCTTTGCAACAGCATAGATGCAACTGGAGAGCATTATGTTAAGTGAAATAAGCCAGGTGGTGAGGAACAAATACCATATGATCTCACCTTTAACAGAAACCTAATCAATAAAACAAAGAAACAAGCAAAATATAACCAAAGACACTGAAATAGAGAACAGGCTGACAGTGTTCAGAGGGGAGACGGGAGGGAATTTCAGGGGAAAAAAGGAAGGGTTTACAGGAAAAAGTATAAAGGACACATGGACAAAAACTAGGGGTGGGTGGAAATGGGAGGGAGGTAGGGATGGCTGGGTGGGTGGGCTGGGATGTGAGTGAAAGATAGAAAATTGTACTTGAACAATAATTAAAACAAAATTTAAAAAATAAAGTGGGAAAAAAAGAAAATAACTAGGCCAGAAAATATTTATGAATTAGGGAACATCCAAATTTCAGATCAAAGTCATTTTACCACTTAAAAGATAAAAGACTTAATCAATCACAAAGAATTCAATTTAAACTTATTATCTAAATGAATTAATAAGAATGACAGTTTCTCACCTATTCCAAATGATAAAATCAACTTAGGAACTTTCTAATCATTTGAATCCAAAACACTAATCTTAAGAGAAAGCCTATATACCAACAGTCTTTATATTATGACACAAATATAACAGAATCTTAATTTTCAATTTCTATTTAACTAATTTTTCTTTTAAAGCAGAGTTGGGAAGCCAAAAACCCTTCATGCCCATTAAGCCTCTTGCATTTTATTTAAGAGGTTTCATTTTTCAAGCCAAATCCCAGAAGATAAAATAAGCTCATTTAATTTGCACACCAGAATTATAATGTCTCAGTGCCTGTATTAAGGTCTTCCCACCGACCAAAAATTGTTAGTTCATCAATCCATACAACTTTCTTTTCTACATTTAAGCTACTCCTCATTTTCCTGTTGTTTAGAATCGCCTATAGAACAGAAGACACCCAGTAAAACTTAATTTTCAGATAATTATATCCTGTGCAATAAGTAGGACATATTTATACTAAAAATCATTTTTAATCTGAAATTCAAATTTAATAGGACATCCTGCTTTTATTTGCTAAATCTACCAATCTTTCTCTTGATTCTTTACAATTTTCCCCAGGATTTTATCTCTACTATATTTTTAAATGCAACATTTATGTTTTTGGGGTGTGTGTGTCTGTGTGTGTAAATGTCTTTTAAAATTAAGGTTTTGGAGCACACTTGCAATCTTGAGACAATAGCTATCAATCACTTTTAATAATAATATGTAACCTCTCTCTCTCTCTCTCTCTCTCTATATATATATATATATATATATATATATATATATAATTTACATCTATTTATCTATCTCTCTATCATCATATATTTATAAATTGAGTGTAAGAGTTACCAGGAAAATTGAAAATAGAAAAGTGGCAGGAGGCAGGGGGAGTGTTGAAACTTTCCTTACCATATATTAATAGATATTACAAATTTATACTCATAACATCTCTTTGATTCTGATATGAGTAGATAAATTAATACCATAGAATAAAGATTGCCCAACTTCTTACTCCAAAAATAAGTTCTAGAAGTATCAAGGAGTTAAACAAAAGATGCAATTGTGAAGGTACCACAAGAAACATGGAAAAATTAAAGGCAATCTTAACACAGAAAAGACCTTTCGAAGGAAGATGCAAAGCCCAGAAAACAAGAAGGTTGTTACATGTAACCACAGATAAAATTTTCAGATCTTATTTTTCTTTCTATCAAGAACTTTCCATTATAAAACTAGTGCCTATTTTTTCTTTTCTTTAAAAAATAATTCCATCATTTATTCTCCTTATGCCCTCTCCCTCATACCCCTCCCCCGCAATCATTATACTGTTTCCTTATCTAAGAGTTCATTCTTTCTTTTTCCCTTTTTTTCTCAATTCCTCCATTCCTCAGGCACTCTCCCAAGAGCAGTCATCCGGCTCTCTATCTATGAATCTGTCTCTATTTTGCTTGTTAGTTCAATTTGTTCATTATATGCCAAATATGAGTGAATCCTATGGTACTTGACTTTCTCTGACTGACTTATTAGCATAATATTCTCTAGGTCAATCCATGCTGTTCCAATGGGTAAAATTTACTTCTTTTTATGACTGAGTAGTATTACACTGTGTAAATGTACCATTTTTTCAATTACAGTTGATATACAATATTATATTAGTTACAGATATACAACAAAATTTTTAATGTTTTATAAAAATAAACAAATACCATCAAAATGCAATTTAGAGAAACATCTTCAACAAATATGACCCACAGTGGACTATTATTTAATATGTAAAGATCTCTAACAAATCAATTGGTAGAAGAAGAAAACAATAAATAGGAAAATGAGTAAAGGGCATAAATAGTTCACTGAAAAACAACTACACAGCCCTAACCTGTATGGCTCAGTTGGTTGAGCATTGTCCTGCAATGCAAGGGTTACCAGTTTGATTCCCAGTTGCAGCACATGTCTAGGTTGTGTGTTCAGTCCCTGGTCAGGGAACATACAAGAGGCAACAGATCAATGTTTCTCTTTCATGTTGATGTTTATCTCTCTCCCTTCTCCTCTCTCTAAAATTAAAATATAGATCTAACTTCCAGTCAAGATGGAGGCATAGGTAAACATGGCTCACTTCCTCACACAACCACAGGAAAAAAAAATACAACTAGACTACAAAACAACCATCCCTCAAAACTGTCAGAAATCTAGTTGAATGAAAATCTGACAACTATGGAATTAAATAAACATCCATCCAGACTGGTAGGAGGGGCACAGATATGGAATGGTGTTGTTGGTCCCATACCCATGTGTGGTAGATAAAAATCAGGAGGAATACCTCAGGAGTGAGAAATCCTGGGTCCACACCAGACCACCCAGTTCAGGACTCCAGCACCAGGAATATAAATCTCCATAATTTCTGCCATAACAACTAGTAGGGGTTGGGGTGGTAGAAGAAACTGTGGGATTCTTAGGAGTGTGCTCTTAAAGAGTCCACTATGGACTTAGGATTTATGCAGACTTCCTCCTTCTGGGCTCCAGCATTGGAGGCAGCAGATGGAATGACATCAGTGGCATATAGGGAGAAACTGAAGTGTCTGGGATCAGGACAAGTGGTATGGGACCACTTCCTCACAGACAAAACTTCAGAGGTCAGGCAGTGGCCTTTTCCTTTTTCTGAGCACTCCTACACACAGACCGGTGACACCATATCAGAGACTCCATCAACTTGGTTCATATGGGTTGCCCCACACAGACAATTACCTCAAGCTCTGCCCCATCCAAATTATTGGTGGGCTTTTCTACAATAGTCCACACTACTAAGAAAGGAAGTCAAAGCAGCTCTACCAAATACATAAACAAACAAACAAACAAACAAACACCCACAGGGAGGTTGTCAAAATGAAGAGACAAAGAAATACGGCCCAAATGAAAGAACAGAAAAAAAATCCTCCAGAAAAAGAACTAAACAAAATGGAGATAAGCAATCTAACAGATGCCAAAGTCAAAACACTGGTTATTAGGATGATTAAGGAACTCATTGGCTACTTCAACAGCACAAAAAAGACCAAGGCAGAAATGAAGATTATACTAAGTAAAATAAAGAAAAAATTACAGGGAACCAACAATGGGGTGATGAAGCCTAGAATCAAAATAATGATTTAAGACATAAAGAAGAAAAAAACATTCAGTCAGAGAAGCAAGAAAAAAATATGGATAGGCTGCAGAGGCTCTGGTAGAACTTCAAGCATACCAATATTTGAATTATAGGATTGCTGGAAGGAGAAGAGAAAGAGCAAGAAAGTGAAAACTTATTTGAAAAAATAATGAAAGAAATCCCCTAATTTGGTGAAGGAAATATACACACAAGTCCAGGAAGCATATACAGTCCCAAATAACATGGACAAAAAGAGGACCACAACAAGACACATCAAAAATACAATGTCAAAGGTTAAAAATAAAGAG
The DNA here is from genome assembly GCA_004024845.1 of Tonatia bakeri. Taxonomy (NCBI): domain Eukaryota; kingdom Metazoa; phylum Chordata; class Mammalia; order Chiroptera; family Phyllostomidae; genus Tonatia; species Tonatia bakeri. The sequence goes on along the minus strand of PVIA01010854.1, from coordinate 5,032 downwards.
AATCTTAAAAGCAGCAAAGAAAAAAAACAGATAGTTACCTACAAAGAAGTCTCTATAAGACTATCTGCTGATTTCTCAAAAGAAATTTTCAGCTAGAAGGGAACGGCAAGAAGTATTCAAAATCATGAAAAGCAAGAACCTACGATCTACATTATCCTATCCACCAAAGCTATCATTTAGAATTGAAGGACAGATAAAGTGCTTCTCAGAAAGGTAAAGCTAAAGGAGTTCAACATCACTAAGCCACTATTATATGAAATGTTAAAGGAACTTATTTAAGGAAAAGAAGATCAAAACTATGAACATTAAAATGACAATAAGTTCACAACTATTGCAATTGAATCTAGAAAACACACTAAACAAACAAGCAGAAAAGAAACAGAATCATAAATATGGAGATCACTTAAGGGTTATCAGGTGGGGGGGAGGGGGAGAGAATGGGGGAAAAGGTACAGCGATTAAGAAGTACAAATTTGTAGGTACAAAATAGACAGGGGCATGTTAAGCACAATACAGGAAATAGAGTAGCCAAAAAACTTTTATGCACTACCAATGGACGTAAACTAAGGGGGGGATTGCAGGAGGGATGTGGGATACTGGGTGGAAGGAGGCAAAGGAAGAAAAAATGGGACAAGTGTAATAGCATAATCAATAAAATACAGTTTAAAAAAGAAATAAATAAATCTCAAAAATAAATAAATAACAAATTTTTGACTCAGCAATTCCACTGCTCAGATTATACCCTAACAGCCCTGAAACATCAATCCAAATGAACCTATGCACCCCAATGTTCATAGCAGCACAATTTACAATAGCCAAGTGCTGGAAGCAACCTAAGTGCCCATCAGTAAATGAATGAATCAAAAACAAAACAAAACAAAACATGGTATATTTACACAATGGAATTCTACACAGCAGAGAGAAAGAAGGAGTTCCTACCCTTTGCAACAGCATGGATGCAACTGGAGAGCATTATGTTAAATGAAATAAGCCAGGCAGTGAGGGACAAATACCATATGACCTCACCTTTAACTGGAACATAATTGACAAAAGAAAAAAGCAAACACAATATAACCAGAGACATTGGATTAAGAACAATCTAACAATAGCCAGAGAGGAGAGGGGAGGGGTCAGTGGGGAGAAGGGTTTTCAGGACCTACTATAAAGGACACATGGACAAAACCAAGGGGGAGGGTGAAAGCAAGGGAGAGAGGTGGGCTTGGCTGTGGTGGGGGGGAGTGGGGGGGAGAAAATGCAGACAACTGTAATTGAACAAAAATAAAGAAATTTAAAAATATAAATAAATAAATTATCCCTTTAAAAATATTTGCACAACAATGCAAAGGTATACATATGCAAGGATATGCATTACAATGTTGTTTTACCAATGAAAAATTGGTATGGAGCTAAATGTCCATTAGAGAATGGAATAAATAAATTAGTGTATATTCATATAACAAAATAATTTTTACTCAAAGAAGTAAAAGTGATTTACATGTGCTGAAATGTAATGTTTTTGAAGTTTAATCTGTTGAGATTAAAGAAAAAGTAAGACTCACAATGGTGATTATGTTGTCCATCCTGTTTTGATGAAGATATATGCATATACTTATGTTTGTATGTGCAGAGGCAAACTGACTTTCATTGTTACACCCTTTTGTATTCTTTGAAAATTTTTGTATGAAGTGCATGTTACTTTTTCAGTAAGAAACGCTTAATCTATAAAAGATAACTATTTGGGGTCTTTTTTAAAGCTTGCTTATCTCATCTCTCATTTCTTCTCTTGTTCTTAGCTCAAAGTCTATTTGCCAGTTATCACTGTTGTGCCAGTTGGGCCCTGTAGGGAACTGATGATAATCAGTGGCTTGTTTCCTCTCATAACACAGTCCAGCAATCAGCAACTCAATTTCCTTATACCAGAAAGGCCCCCATTTAATGTTAGCAAACAGAAATGTAAGTTTCCCCATACTTAAAAGTTTCAAGGGGCAAATGTACTTCTCAAACCATGAAGTTTAGGACATACTGCATTTCTCTAGATGATAGCAGTATATCACATCCACGATTCTTGCATTCTTAACTGACTCTCCAACAGACGCCACTTTCTCCATTATCTTTATCCATGTTTTATCCTTTTGTAGAATCCCCTCCTTTGTCTAGCTGGTGCCACAAATGTTATACTTCTCTTAAGACACAAGTCTCATTTTTTTCTCTACATTGACTTTCATGATTACTTCTGCTCAGAACACTATTTTCTTTTCCCTGACTTTGTGTCTTACTTTCATGAAAAGATTATAGACATTCTAAATTATACTTTCTTAAAACTTTTTTCTTAAGTGTGACATGTAGGAATTAACTATGTTATCTAAATAGCACTCATTTTAGAGTCAAAGAGAACAGGGTTCAAAGTTTTCATCCAACTTTTACAGACATTTAGGCAAATTACTTAAACTTTATGTGTCAAAATTTTACCAGTTTTAAACTGTAGATAATAGTATTTACCATAAAGAATATCATTGGTATTAAATTTAAAGTGTCTTGCATGATATCTGGTGCATCACTGATGGTAATTTACTCTTAGCCTAGGAGCATCCACTTCTTTGACCTAAGTACTTTACTATCACTGAGTAAAGACCAACAAACTTGAAGTCGATGGTCCCCAGAATAAAATTTAAAATATACATTATGGATTTCTTTCTTTACTTTCCCCATATATATTTTTTGTTTTCTTATCTTGTTTCTTCTCCCTTAATTATGTCAAGGTTTATTTGTGTTCTGACTCTAGCACTCATCATTTGTGTGACCTTGGGCTACTTACTAAATTGTTTAAAGCCTCGGTCTTTCCATCCTAAAACAGTGTTGGTAATGTTTTCCTTATAAAGTTGTTGGGAAATTTAAATGAGATTGTGTATGTGAATGTGTACAGTGTAAAGTGGTAAAGTACTATAACAATTTGAAGTGCTCTTACTAAACGTTCATGTAGAGTGAGATTTTTTCTTTTCTTTTTTGAATTTTTTAATTTAATTATTGTTTAAATACAGTTGTCTCCATTTTCCACCTACCATTCCCCCCTGCCCCACCCATCCTTGCCTCCCACCCTCAGTAGGATCGAGGGTAGAGTGAGATTTTAAAGTGAACAAAACCTTTTGGAGTCCCAATGACTTATTTTGAAGCCCAGATTGATGTATCATTTTAGTTTGTTCAGAAGACATATTTCTGGCTGTCATCCATCTACACTTTGGCTATAGACTCTTCTAGGTTGTCTGTCTGTATAGAATTACTTATTCATCCTAGCACAAACCAATTTCCCCCCAGACAAAATCTCTTCTTGCCTAGGGCAGAGATCCTGCCATTGAGTGACTTCAATTGACATACCCAGTCTTTTGAATCTGCTTCATTCTTTCTTCTTCATTTTCTTGTGTTAGGGATGTTGAAACATTTTTTAATTAGTTTATTCATTCATTCATTCATTAACTCAGTCCCCAAAATATGTATTAATATGAAGTACTTACTAAATGCTGTATCTAATGGCTAAATTTTGGGGATAAGAGGTAAATGAGGCACATACCCAGCCCAATGACATCACAATTGAGTAGGGAGAAATGTACAAATAAATGTTTGTAATTTACTTTTATACTAACAAGATGTTCTACCAGCTATGGGGACAGTGAGTTCAGGAAAAACTTCCTGGAGGAGGAGGCCTATATTTTACATTTCAAAATATTTTGGAATACTACTAGTAAAGCTTTACTAACTGCAATATGATATATCATTAAAAATGATTTCTAAAATGTTTTTAAAGTGTTTATAAAAGTAATCTAAAATTTAAAAAAAGAAATGAAGAATATATGTCATGCAGAGAATACAGTGCATGAAAAGATACAAAGTTATAAAGTGATGCTGCTTATCTAGAGAATATATTTATAGGATTATGAAAATTGGCGGGAAGAGTGTGAGGTGAATTCCAAGACAGATCATAGAAGTCACTGGGCACACAAAGGAGCTTAAGTGGAGGAGACCACAAGAGGATAGAGTTTCAAATAGAGTAGAGGCATACTTAGTTTATAGCAGTGATTGTCAACCCCCATGGTACATGTGAAACATCTAGGGGATCTTTAAAGACTCAAACAATGTTTCATTATTTTTTAGTGTTGGACATATAGCTACAGTAAGTACTCAATATATATACACACATACTTACACATTACATATATTTCTGTCTTACTCAACTTATGTTGCTAAAACAAGATACCATAAATTAGGTAGTGTGAACAACAAAAATTTATTGTCACAGTTCTGGAGTCTGAGAGGTTGAAGATCAGTGACAGCATGGTCAGATTCTGGTGAGAGACCTCTTCCTGATTTGTAGTTGGTCACCTTCTCATTGTATATTCACATGGTGAAAAGCAGACAGAAAGAGAGCAAGCTGTCCTGTCTCTTTTCATAAGGATACTAATCACTTTAATAATAACTTTCCCCCCATGATGTAATCATGGGGCAAAATGTTAGGAAGGAATGACTCCAGGTGAAGAGTATATGGGCATTTATTGATCTCATAAGTTTGAATTTTTTTACCATAAAAATTTGTTAATGACGATGAGTATTATACATTAAAATGGTTAAAATGCTAAAATTTTTATGCGTGCTTTCCCAAAATAAAAAAAAAATGAAAGAAAGTATATACAAATTACATGAATGTGGAAAATGGGCAGATGGCTCAAAGTTGTATATGAGAAGGCAGGAGTACATGACTGGGAGCTAAAAAGGTGGATAACAGAATCATGACACTAATAATTATCAAAAGAATTGAATGATGAGTGGAAATTGATAACTTCAGGAGTCTTAATCTCCCTCTCTGGTGCGCAGGGGAGAATTTGGCCAATCTGAGGAGAATCAGACTAGGAGACCACGGATATCGCAACATTTATGAAAATAGGGCATCAAAAGTTATCCAGATATTGAATGAACTGACGGTGGGAGGCCAGAGGGGACCCAGCTGGACGCGGAGGTCGTCCGAGAGAGCCGAGCGGACTCT